>LUCH01003269.1:15529-26353 GCA_013368495.1 Paragonimus heterotremus | reverse complement strand
TTAGTTTGGATAAACGTTGGTGTTTACCTTGAACCCTATTGATGATGACGAATACGATGTTGTGATTTTCAAATGCCTAGTCCGGAAAGACAGCTCAGTTTTGTTCCTGAAGCAAACTAAGAGTGGGGGAGAAAAGCGTCCAGTTCATTGCTTTGGTTGGGAGGACGTCGTAGAGCAAGTCAGGTTCAGAGCAAAATGTGTATTCACCACACCACACGCAATATCTCATCTAGTCTGTTATGGATACTATAGATATAGGTCAATGTCGGACGATCTGATTGGCCAGTGCAGATATGGCTCACACGATTGGCTGCACTCCATCACAGTCTCACCTGAAATCATGTCTACCAAACTACTTATTAGTAAGAAAATTATCGTCACAAAAACCTGCCCATAACTTTGGAACGATCATACCGAGCTAGGATTCTCGATAGTTTATCGACTATCCTGAACATCTGAAATGAGATGAAACAAGTTAGTTGAATCTTTCCCTTCTGAAACCAGTGAACATTGAATGAGGTTCAAGACAGAGAGAGCTGATAGATTACTACTTCCACATGTTAGAATTTGAGAGCTAGAGATTGCAGGCAATGTTTTTCTAACTGGTTATCCCTGACGAACGGCTTAAAGAATCCATGCAGATTAGTAGTTTTCACTAACCAATCAGGAATACTAGTTTGTCGTTGGACTGCATAATTTTTCTAACAAGACTGGCAGGGGCCTACTCATGCTGCACTCATGAAGTTGGACAGCAAAAGACAAGCGTGAAGTTTGTAGCCTGATTGGGTATTGCGTTGAAATTACCTGAACGACGAGGGTTTAAACACCACTAATTACCAGCAACCTTTTTGCAAAAATACTATTCTTTTTATATATGCAACCCTATTTATACCAGTAGTTGCTTTGGTGGAACAATCATCCTGCTTTTTGGGTAATCATTTCGTTGTGATTTTTTAATTCCTTGATTATGTCAATTGAATTGTCTAAATTTGTTACACGTACAAAAAGTTGTTATTATCATCATCTATTACAACCAAACACGAAGTAACAACTAACCAGTGTCCTGATTGGCTGGCATCGATTATAACCACAGTTGCTCTCGCAACAGCCTGTGTGTGGTTTGCATGGCTGCACGTAGTGGAAGCTGTTTCGATACATTCTCATTGCACAGTTCATAAGCCACTGGAACTGCCAGGTTTTGTGGAGAATTAAATATGATCGCAAATCAGAAATTCAAGGCCCGGACATTTTTAAATACTAAGATAAGCCACATAAAATGCAGTTATGATCTAAGTCCTCGTGTGAATGGCCGTGCTCACAATGAAGTCGCATAAGCAATCCTCTTATGCTTCTAGGAAACTTCGTCAATGTGTGCTGGATAATACTCACAGAGTGCCACTCTCAATCCACTACTGTATTCGGACCATATGCAGTGCTTTACGAATATAGTGCATTGGCAGTTATCAAGTTCACTAATATGCGTTTGGGACAGACATGTAGATTTCGCTGTCCACTGAGTGCTGAGGGGTCGTTTGACGGATTGTGCTCACTCAATATCATCGCTTAGTGCATCGTGTACTGTTTATGTGTGATGATTATGTCTGAAGGCTACAGCCTGATGACAAATGTATGACCCAGGTCCGAAGCTTGAAATATCTCATTAACAAGGTAGTTTCCTGGTCGACTTTCCAATGGCGACGAGCGACTTTGACTGGCAAAGTAATTGGACAGCGGAGAAATCGTGGCGATTGGTGATTGCATTGGAAATCACAGTGTTTCAAATGTTCTTACTCCCCAGTCATTAATGGTTAAACTTTTTAAAACGTCTTTTGAACCTTCAGTGATGCTTTCCCCAGTATGTTAAATAAGAGCGGTTTTATGTTTTTTCTTTTCCGCACACAATAACTTCTTTGATTCTATACTCAGTCAATGTGGTTGGACGGAGCAAATCTTTCAGTTCACTTCTGGTCCAGGTCTTTATAATTTTACATATTCGTATCAACAATACAGTCGAATGTGCCGCCGTCGACCTGTGGGTTGAAATTATCACAAGTAGTATAGTTGACAACAACGTTATTAATTAGTATTGCAAAAAAAATGCGAAAAAAGATGAATATACTGAAGATGATGCTAACCCACAACCGCCAGAATCCAGAAAACAAAGTTTCCAGGGTCTTCTTCATTTCAGCTTAATGATTTGTAATTTTTGGCCATCTGATAACCCAACATTTTCAAATTTTCCACATATTACCTCACCGGCTGAAATCCTGAAGACAATTTCTAAAGATCCAATGGCGTTGATATACTTATTAATTTGTAAGTCTGACTACCAGACCGTTTAGATGAACGTACCTATCGAAAATCTTAGGGTATGCATTAGCTATACCGATTACTCTTCTTTTGTATCACGTTTATGTGGTCTACACTGGGATTGTAGTCATAGCAATCGAATGGTTTAACTTGGTGAATTGAAGACATTGACACAAGGAATATGGTAAGGACTATTGTTAATGTAAGATAGTATTTCTTCCGCTTTCTTTATGCTTTTAAGTAATATTAACAATTCTACTAATAATATCCTTAAATACTTTGAAGAACAGTTTAAAGGATGAGAAATACACGGTCATATGTCTGTCATTAATAAAAACTGTGATACACGTTTAAATATTGGAACTCTACTGCACATGAACATTACCTACATACTCAGTAGTACTTCGTACACTCAGTCTGAGCTTTCCTTCTGGGGTTCAGTGAATATTTGGGTGATAGTCACAATCGATATTCTAGCCAATTATGGATATGTCAGTACCTTAAATTTTGAGTCTTTACTGGCAGAAAACAGTTGTGTGAAAAACATGTATAGTCGGTCTCGCAGAGGAATAAGAACCATGTGTTATGAGTTGGGTCACCATTGTCATTGTTGTACAACAGTGACATTCCAACTTCAAAGCATGATTAGAAATTTTGTGTGTCATATCTCAGAGTCTGGGCTCCTTAGGTTGGACATACAAGTATATTTTGAGATAATGTTGAGCTTATTGAAAGCGATTAGTTCTCATTTAATTGATGTATATAACAGAGAATCACCATCCATATCTGTCGAAATGAGATCTGAGGGTAGCGTTAGCGACTGAACACATTTTGAAATGTGAGTCGTTATGCTTTATACTTATAGAAATTTTCATATTCAACTGTGGTAGATGATCTGAACGTCCATACACCAATACCCGAATAATGCGCATGGACACTGGACAATTCCTTTGTTGTCCTCATTTTTGGTTTATCGTGTTTGTTTTGGAGACCCGTCATCCACAATCTGTCTATTGAAATGTTCTCATTGAAGTTCGGTACTGCCGTTTGTCATCGGACAGATCGGAAAATTAATATCACCCTATTCGGGACTATGTCAAAATTATGCCCAACTTCAAAAATAAGCACATTTCTTCCTGGTGCGATACTTTGCTGTAACAACTTGGCCCACTAATAAGTTGGGTCCTTATTTCTCCCATGAGTGGCCTAATAACCGAACGCCTCAAGTAACGAAATCATCGATTCCTTGCACAATTATGTGGCGAACTAAGGCTAATGAGCCTCTCTTAAAGAATCAAACCTCATTCCTAACACATGTTTGTCTCCAAGATTAGTTGAGAAACACACAATGGAGTATCAGTCATACAGCCCTTACATACTGCAGTCTCCTGTCGGCATTTGTTAGAACAGTCATTGACATTCCGATATTAAATCTCTAAAGTGGTAACACATTTTTTAAATTATTTGAGCCACTAAAGGACTGGAAACATAACACTACTCGAGTTCCTACGGTTTAGTCATAAATGCTTGCGTTAGTCCTTTGTTTTAGCCGCTGAGCCAATCACATAAACTTATGAAACCACATGGGCAAACCAGGCTTACAATGAGTAACTGCCAGTCATAGGTGACAAATGGATTTCACTGCCGGTAGGTGCTTTAGTACTGAGGCCAAACTACGAAAGGAATTTTGACCATGAACGACTGGACAAACAGGTCGTTCACAAGAATTAACAAGATTGCTGTGGTTTATTGTCATGGTTCGAGTCTGGTAATGGACGTATTAGTAAGGAACAACTTCCAAGACAATTGTCTCTTTTTCGACCTCCACATATCCGACTTAAATAACTGTATTGATCCGACTGATTATGAAAATATCAATTAAATAACACCATTCAGATTCGGCATATGTGAAACGGGAAGTGTAATATGGGTTTGTTGTAGAGTATTATGAAGTCAATCTTAATCAGTTGAAATTTTTATTAACAATAATTGCTAGTAATGAAAAGTAATCTATAGTGTGACAAAAGACGGGGATTGGATGTGGAAAAATTAGCCCAGCACATGCCGAAGTAGCGTCTCTCGTTGTTGTTCGTCGTCCAAGAATGCAGCTCCAGCCGCATTCACCCTACTTCGGCGCAAGTCTGCACCCGTCAGACCCAAAGTAGTCATGCAGAATGTGAATTCATCAAATAACCATTTGGAAGTCATTAGTGGGGCGTCGGTGTTCAACGAAAAATTGAAGCCGTCAGCAGCAAAACGGCAGACTGGATGCGATCCAACCACACCAGGGACGACTGCCCCAGTGAGCCAGCTACTCGAAGGGCAAACCTGTTGGCGGTAAATCGTCAGTGGGATAAATGTATGTTGACTTTTGGGGCCATATTTTTTGAATGAATTAGTTTGTGAGTGACCTGCGGCTTAAACTTGCTGAAGGAGCCAAATGGTCCAGTACTTTACAACATGCTCTTTTCATAAACTGAACATGTGATTTACAACTGGTGATTTGAACAAACATATGAACTACTGAGACAATGAGTATCTTTAGACTTTCGGAAATGGATTTCTACCCCCTACAGTTTGACAGTTGCTGACGACTTAATCAAACGCAAATTAAAGGTAGTCCACTGTCACGAAAATGCACGGGCTGAATGCTGTACTCTTGGCGAGTTGGTTGAATCAGCGTAGACTGTAAAATTGAATGCATTCAGAGTTTTAAATGCGGTGTAATCCATCAGCCGTGTACTGGTTATTCGTCATTTCAGCAGAAGGCACACAGTATTTCTATCGGTCTTAATTCAGTTCTTATTTGTTACATTGTGACAATCCGAAATGTCCCTTCACTATACTTTTCGATTAGCCAATTTCAAACTGAGCTGATTACTGATCACGGTAGGATAGACTAGTAACTTAAATCATCTGCAGAAATACTGCATAGTGAGAGCTTGGATTGGGTGACCGATGCAGCCACACAACCCCTTTTGTGATCAGATGCAAGCCAGGGGTTGTTCCATAAAAAAATTATCTATCGGCAAAGGCGTCTTTTAAAAACACTGAGTTCCTTTGATACAGTTCACCAAAAACGATAGAAGACATATGTTGCAAGATGTTATATATATATTCTAACGTTTTACGTTCATGACTGAAAACAATAAACGAAATGTTAACATCTCGCGATGTGTGTCTTCTGTAGTTAAAGGCGTCTTTGTTGATAAGGATGTTAACACATTCTGCCAGCTTGTTTTAGTATTACACTCAACCCCAGATACTAAATCTATTTTCTGATAGTCATCTCCTTATCCTTTCCAATTGTCGATAAATAACATTATGATATATGAACGCTCAACAACTTTCGCTTGTTAATAATGACCAGGTTGCTCGATCGAAAGGGACTGACTGGAAAGTCCATGGGAATGTGACAGCTACGATCAATTATGGATGATGTTCAACATGAAATTAACCAAATTCCCGACTACTCATCAGTAATCTAAAATATCGCCAAGCACGTTTAGTGCGATCGGAGATCTCGACCTGTCTAGGAATCCTTAGTCGCGGGTTTATCGATTGGAGTTAACAGAACAGTTACTGTGTCTCCTCGAGACAGGCGATCGGGCAACCTGATCATTACTCACAAGCAAAATTGGTTGAGTGTTCACATATGATAATCCGGTCGTGCTTGCTAACATGAGGTCAATGGCGCAGTGGTAAACACGGTTGCCTGATGAACAGAATGTCCGTGGTTCAAGTCCCGGCTGCAGTGGCGATCATATGCACTACTGACGAGCGGCTCTAATGAGAGCGAAACTCGAGTCTAGTGCTTCTGTTTTTCGAAAGGGGCCGACTGGAGTGTCTATGGGAATGCGACAGCTGCTTGGATCAATTGTGGGTGATGTTCAACTCGAAATAAACCAGATCCCCTACTACACATCAGTAGCATTATAATTCATCAAGTGTTGATAAATCTGACCTTGACAATAATGTACGCTCCCCCAATAACATCCTCTGGCTGTAGCTTTTCCTTTTACGGCATTCACATCAGTAAGACACATGCAAACTAATTTCGCCAATGACTTCACTAGGCAGAACAACCATGCAAGATACCAAGGTAACTAGTAGAAATGCTTTGTATCAGGAGGCACTTGAACAACGGTTCATCCACAAAAATGAAACCTAGTACTGCACAACCGCAACACTGTCGTTTGTATACAGCATGACTGGACCAGGTAATTTATCATTCTAGCTATGACACTACGTGGTCATGTACCACAAGTCAGTCGAAAGTAGTCATTGACAGTTTAGCCGAGACGATAAAATGTTTAGTGAGTCACTCAAATGGAAAGTCGAAATTGTGTAATGAACACTGATTCAGTCCATTCATGTTTTCATGCGTCGGTGTTTGTGTAGTCCAGGTTATTACAGTTGTCTCTTCAAGCATGGTTTGAGGTTGGCTCGATAACAAATAACAGTTGTTTCAAGAAATCCTAAGAAAAATTTTTTTAGCTAATTTTAATTTAATATACCATCCTGCCTACAATTTGCACAAAAGTGTACTTTATATGGTGCATTTTGTGGCCTAATATGTAATTTTGGCAGTTGCTCAAACTGGATTTTACATAGATCATCTCACTTAATTACTACAGTCATCCTAAACTAGAGACTGGCAGTATCACCCAGGTTCAAATGTACACGTTTGGAATTGATAAATACGCCTTCCAGCTTCTCTAATACCTTCAAAAGGATGTCAGGTGAAGTGACATGAGTCCTTAAATCTAAATTATTTTACAGATGTGTGTGGTATTTTGGAAGGCACAGATCCATGAAGAAACTGTTGTGTCTAACGTAATGTCAAGAACATCTTCTTGCTAAACAACTCACCTCGAGATGTATTCGATTTTTTCGAACAACATCAAAGACTCTTAAATTGTTCATAATGCTGTAACCATGTCCGATACGTTCAGCGTGCAGACGTTCGATCGCTTCTAGGACCGCGTCAGCTGGACTGTTCTCACCGGCATGCACTGTTCGATGAATTCCCAGTGCTTTGGCGCGGTGAAACACATTGACAATCTCGATAGGCATACCACTCTCTGGCCAGACGCTATCATCGCCTGTGAAAAAGGTGAGGTAAAATTTAGAGTTCCACTCTTGAACAGCATACCAGATACGTCGATAGCCACAACGCCTTTTTTCTTGTACTTAACAGCCAGCACTAATACACTGTCGGCTGTATCGGGATGGTCTCGTAGGATGCATAGAATCAATCGTACCTGAATGCCATGCTTGTCCCCTGTTTGTTTGGAGATGTCTAACACTGTAGTGACCACATCATCTGGGCTCAGGTTGGAACCGGCAAGCAAATGAGGCGAAAATCGCAACTCGACATAACACAATCCCGATCGCGTAACACAATCCTCAACACATTCCGCAGTGATGCGTGCGATTGCTTCCTGGAGAGAATAGAATAGACTGATAGGTGTTACTGTTACTGTCGGTTTTTTAAATTGTAGTTAGTTTATCACACTGTAAGACTGAGACTAGATATTCTCAGAACTATGCTACTAAGGACTCCAACGGTTCTGTCCATGTGGAATGCTTTGTGACTAAAAAATAGGAAGTAAATCTTCTATGAGGTACATCAAACGGTCACCGGATGAACATGAAACAAACAGAACTACTCACAGTACCCAATATCCCAATGTTCCGAAGATTAAGTGATGTTATAATTCACCTTAAACTTTTGCGACTAAATCGTAAATAATCAACCTTAAAAAGCTCTGATCATTGAAAACAGTGGCTGTTTTTAAGTAAAATTTGAATGTACATATGTCTGGCATGTTACCAAAACTGAAATTTAGAATGCGAACGTTTCAGCAGCAAGCAAGTTAACGGAATCTGTGCTTGTGGATTGTTGAGTTGAGTAGCTCGGTGCATTTAGTAAAAAACTGTATTAGTTGACAGTGTAAGTGCAGCGTACTACTCATAATCTAATCCGATCTAAACTTAGTAATCCAAATGTGCACACGGAGAACCACTGTTGTGGCACGCACCCGTAGTAGCTACCCGTCTTGTGTATGGGAAGAACTCGACAGGAATAACAATAATAATAATAGTAATACTGGTAGCAATAACAACGCTGGTCAGTAGGATAATGACAGAAACACCCACTGTATTCAACTAGGTGTCAGCTTTCGCGATGATGTGTCTTTAACAGTATATATTCCTTACTCCAATATAGTAAGCCCTGTCGCCAGAAGCTTCCTGGACATAAAGACGGGTGTTGAGACCGACTCAAAGGTGAGGGTAGTCTGGCCAAAACACTCGAAAACAGGAAGATTCAGTCATTACAGTAGTCCGGGTCGAGGCCGACTGTAAAATTGGCGGCTCCGCGGACCTTCGTGAACGGCAGGGCGAAGGTGGTGCCAGGCATAGTACGAGAGTCCTCTTGAAACTGTAGTAGGTAACCGCGAAGTAAACACTTTTGATGGGACTCGATGACCTGGCCTACCACCAGAGACCACTACACTAACTTCATGCTTTCAAGCTAGGGACAGGAGTGGGCAAACTGATGTTTTTCATCATTCTGCGAACCTTGTCGGACGTCACCCTTCACGTTGGACTCAACATCGAGAAACCACGGTTTGACATCGTCGCTGCAAAATAATGTTTCACTAGTACGGGAGGGTAATCTCATAAATATCACCACCTCTCCGGAAGTCACAAGGAAACTACTGTAATCAGCTTTGCCCGCACCATTCACGACGATCCTCAGGAGCAAATTCATGCTGACGAGACCACCGAAAAGATGCAACTGCCTAAAGTACACATAGCGGCATCGAAAAAACAAGCCCAGAATTCGAGTCAGTAGGGGAGAGATAGGCACTGGAAGTGCTAGTGTTATATACAGCGTAGTATGTTCTGCTGTTTGTCGCCGTTTTTTTAACCGAGCTCCACAACACAAGAAGTACCTGAGTAGAGTCACGCGAGATGAGAGGGAAGTGTGTGATTGATACGAGTGCAACGAGTTTGCTCGTCGCGAGGCGAAACGAAGAGCAAATGTGACCATACTAAATGGCTTTAGGATGGGTGTGGTGTAACAATCGAAGACTCAGTCCAGCTTTCTGTATGTATCAGTGATCAAGTCGCAATGTGCCATTACTGAGATCGATCTCTTGGAGACCGTTGAGAGTACGATTTACATTAGACGAACAATGCTGAACACTGAATACGGAACGTTGTACCTAACTTGCCTTGAAAACAGCCAGTTTAATCAAGTAGATTGTTGCACTTAGTCACATTGCCAAAATCACATTACGCAATCAATGTTCAGTAAATTCGCGGAGCTGTTCACAGCTTAGCTAAACCTCATGGATTCTGTGACCGGTTTAGATATGAAATCTTGTTAAACATAAAGAGAGTCAGACCGTATGTGCTGCACATAATAAAAATATCCCCAGAAGAAACTGAGAAAAAATAAAATGACCGTTGAAGAAAGGTCTAACTGAGACAGAGAACAAGTCCCTTGACTCGCTGGTTTTAGTGATAAAGAAGACAAACGAATGGTTTCCGTCCTGTTCGTTATTACGTCGTTTGAATAAATTAGCACTCGTTCAGTAGTTCAAGAGTTTCATTCAGCTAACATTTTCGATAAATTAGAAAAATTAAGTGATTCACGGTGATCGACTGACGTTCCGGTTACTAGCGAATAACAGTAAACCAAAAGGTAGGAGGGAACGATCTTCATAACAGGATTGGAATAATACCAATTCAACCGGAGTCCTTTCGTTCTACACAATACACCACTCACGCTCTGTGTTTGACAAAGAAATTCCTGAAGTACTTGGGGAGTGTAGCTGTGTACGGCATCACTATGGTTTACAGCCAGTCACAGCTGGAGAACGCGGAACAGCCTGAGCAAAGTTGATCCTAAATTCACTCGAATCCTAACTCCTGAGTGAAAAGCAATGACTTTCCTAGGTGATAAAGTGGAACCGTCGATATAAAGACGCCCACCAGAAAAAACTTTGGAGGATCAGAAATCACCCAACTTCACACTGATACTCAAATCACCAAAGGGTCCCAATGAGTTTTTGAGGGATTTTAACACAGGCCCGTCGTCCATGTGTATCGTACTTTGACAAAAGAGGAACTGATGAGTAGTTGTGGATTTAATTAATTTCACATTGAACATCACTCACAATCGATCCAAGCAGCTGTCGCATTCCCATAGACTTTCCAGTCGGCCTCTTTCGAAAAGCAGAAGCACTAGACTCGAGTTTCGCTCTGATTAGAGCTCCTCAGTAGTGCATATCATCGCAACTGCCTAGGAAGTCCTAATAGCGGGGTAATCGATTGGAATTAACAGAACAGTTACTGTGTCTCCTCGAGACAGGCGATCGGGCAACCTGATCATTACTCACAAGCGAAAGTGGTTCAGTGTTCACATATGATAATCCGGTCGTGCTTGTTAACATGAGGTCAATGGCGCAGTGGTAAACACGGTTGCCTGCTCATGAACAG
>LUCH01003269.1:0-11515 GCA_013368495.1 Paragonimus heterotremus | reverse complement strand
GTTCATCTCCCCGCAGTGGCGATGATATGCACTACTGACGAGCTCTAATGACAGCTAAACGTGAGTCTAGTGCTTCTGCTTTTCGAATGGGGCTGACTGGAAAGTCTATGTTGATGCGACAGCTGCTTGGATCAATTGTGGGTGATGTTCAACTTGAAAATTAACCAAATCCCCGACTACTGATCAGTAATCGAAAAACAATTGTAGACAGCTGATGCTTTTTTAGGTAAACGAACACTGAATAAATTAAGAGATGAGCGGCGAACAGTTGTCAGCGGATCAAAGGTCAAATGCAAGGGGTACTGAAATTTAGTGGACGAATGTTCAAGATTCCTTTCAAAATGATGGTTAACGTATCCAATCTTAATGAGTGTGGGATTGATAATACCGTACGTATCGACAAATGCATGGTAGTCTGCTGCTGAAGAAACGCTGGTGAAAATTCAGCCAGCCGTAAAAAAAAAAGAACTAAGCTGCCAAAAGCAGAGCAATAATAGAATGAACAGTCGAGCTGAAGAAGAGTGATCTGAATGACCTGTTACATCGATCGTTTGTATATAATGAAGTATTAAGAAGGTGCAAACACTGAGTAGTGAACGATTCATTTTGACGTTTCAAATCCACACTAGGATTTATATATATATATATATCCTAGTGTGGATTTTAAACGTCAAAATTAATCGTTCACTATATATATATATATATATATATATATATATATATGACTAGTTCATATCTATTTCAAGGCAGAGGCATATCTGTTTTCCAGCAGGATGAAACTACAATATTTCTTCGCACGCCTCAGAGGCAAAGCCCTGCGCTGAAGTGAAAAAAATGTCACGGAGAAATGCCTTACAAGGACCGAAGCACAAATTTGCAGGCGTGCAGTGTGAAAGTAATAAGCTGGCGCTACTGTTGGTAGTGTAATGACTCAGCAAGTTGGAGACGCGATTAGTCTAACACAGTGAAATATCTCGACGCGAAAATGGGATATGAGCAAATCCGGTGGAGCATAGACTGTGGACAACATGAGCAAATGAACAAGCCATCATGCAACGAAATCAGGTCAACGGCTGAGAAATGGCAATCAAAATTCACGACAAATAAATGCAACAGCCAAACGCACAGAACATATCAGAAGTGCACAGCACTGAAATTCCGGTCCATAAATGCGAGCTCGTACGTGGCGTTGTAACGTGCGAAGTGGGCAAGGAAGATTTTGCTTACTGATAACATTTCGTCACAATGAGACAAGACAACTAATTAATATGTTTTAGAAGTGGAGATTTGTCAACTTTGTGCATCGTGGCATGGATGGCGAAGGCGAGTTTCTTCGCCTGGTCGAAGATATCGAACAGCAAGCTGACGTTTATATTTAAAAATCTAATGATTCTGATCTACTACTGTTCTACCACACAGAACTCCATCTTCGTCAGATAAACGTTATATATTTTCAAACCATTTATGACGTACATTTATCAACCCTTAGACTTGAGAGCTACCCAACCCGGTCAGCCGATTTACAGAGGAAACTTTAACCAACATAGTGTAATTATCATGGTCCCGGCTGTAATCCCTCGGTGAGATAATCAACCCTGCAGGCTTATTAAACTACTTTGGCTGCATAACGGTTTGAAGTGCGTGTGAATAGTGTAATCTCATGGCTGGTGACAATAGAGGGTGAATTTGTGTCTTACGCCATCCTGCTATTTTTCACACACCGCGAATTCCTTCGAGAACGAGCCATAGGAGCCACATCTCAGATGGATATTCCTCTGGTTTACGTAAGTATCCAGGATAACATCCGGAACGGAATAAAAACGTTGTTCATTCTCCATTCGTTCTTTTAGTGCAACGCATTTTTATAACTGTACAGAAAGCACCAATAAATACCAGGAAGAAAACATGAACAAGACACTGAAGTAGAGACGAATGAGTGGGATGTATGAACCAGAACCTTTAACACCCATTGTTGGTCATCGATTAGTTGCTTTAAGAACTATTCGTAGACTGTTTTTCCATTTGACAAACTTTCAGCCTGATTCGCAGCCGGACCTACACGAACGGTCAAGAGAACGATAAATGAGTTACAGACGTGTAACTGATCAGAGTAAACGGTCAAGTTTGAATGCACAACCAACGCTCATGTCCTGCTGATCTTCGCTGAATGGCCTGATTGATATATCTTCATCTTTACTGATGAGTAGTTGAGGATGTGGTTTGTTTCAAGTTGAACTTCACTTGGGTAACACCATCTCGTTAGATTGTAATACTGCTGTTGAGATATCAGCTAGGATAACAAAGGCACGAGTTGCGTTCGCCAAACTGCGTCATCTCTGGCGTCGAATATATATTCGGTTATAGCTGAAAGGAAGAGTATATAATGCTTGCCTATGTTCGGTTTAGCCGTATGGTTCGGAAACGTGGCCTGTTCACAAGTAACATATCAACAAGTTTGCTGTATTTGACCATCGCTGTCTCCGCCAAATAGCCTACATTAAATGAACTGATCGCGTGAGCAATGTGGTCGTTCGCCGGCGCGTAATCCAGAACGCTCGGGGTGCGCAATCAATTGGCCAACTACTCACGGTGCACAGCTTGCGGTAGTTACGTCACGTATTTCGTATGTCAGCTGAGCGTTTACCGTATCAGGCATTATATAACTAGACCACTGATATTTGAGTGAAACTACATGGTGGTCAAGCAAAAACGTGATCACAACATATGAAGGCCCTGACTGCTCCACTGAACAAAGTGGGTAGGTGTCGCCTGCCTGGATGGGGTCCTCGTGATCACCCAAACCTTTGGCTGGAGACGCTATCCGAGACGGCGATGTGTCGCAGTCAATGGCGTACCTGTATCCATACCATTTCTAGTTCTTCCGCCTAGTCTTCTTTTATTAATTCTCGACCTTCTTAGTAATATTTTCTTCTAGGATATTCCACGTCACTGTTGAGGTGAGCGGCGGCCCTAGCCACAGTACCTTTTGGTCAGGCACATGGCTGTTATGATGATGATGATGATGATGATGATGATGATGATGATGATGATGATGAAATTCAGTCGCACTTATTGTTGTTACTCTGTACAACGCAAAAACCACATTTTCCACTTCTGAAAGGCAGTCACTTTAGAAAGTGTCAACGGTATCCATTGTTCATCATAGTAACTTGCAACTAAAGCTAGAAAATTTGATTTTGCTAAATTACGGCGGAACATCGGGCAAATGATCGCGACAAACCAATATGGTTCTACTGGTAGGTTTTCTCCAGTAACACCTATTTAAGTAGGTTCTTTTCTTTCTTCCTGGGGACTTCTTTAAAGAGTTCTGGTGTGCTGTGAAAAGATGAGCTGGGCGTATTCGGGCTCAGCTTACACTACTCTTACCTTATAGAAGTCTTCACCTCAGCCGTAAAGCTACCTATGTCGGCATGTTTGTGTACTTCTTAGATAAACACGCTCCAGAGATCTGTAACTGGGTTTAGAGAAGAACCACAATCCAACATATTTAGGCAGTAGAGGTGAAACGGTATTTCACCGATCATTACTCTGATGAGAAATGGCTCAGTTGATACATGAGGGATGTTACACAACAAACGAAACCTTCAAAACGGATTAATGTAATTATTAAAATTTATTTTGTGATCACGTCATTTATACCCTTAACAGCTGATGCATCACAAACTATCACAGATTACTCTTACTTGGGTTCTGACATAGAGCACACTGATATTGCAAATATGCATCAAAGCGATCTAAATTAAACCTATTCTGCATTTTAGATCTACAGAAAATCTCACTAAATTATATGAAAAAAGCTAGATCTCGTCAAGTATAAATTATCCCAAACGTTCCTTGCGCATGCATAGGTGCTCCGAGATACGCACGTGATCGTTGAAAGTTGCAAAGAGGTTATAGAAAATAAGATGTTGACAATGTAATCATAAGGTTATTGTGCCGCTAGCGACAACAAAATACAGTATGATTAAAACATAAGGATAACAGAGTACCAAAAAGACAAGTAGAAGGCAATCAGCTCTAGGATACTCATCAATGGATGGAGAAAACGGACTGTGATTCTTCAATCAATATGAATACAATATGTATCGTTAGATTACCGGGTAAGATGCCAAGGGAGACTAGGAGCTCAGCTGAATTCATTAAGTCAACAAAGTATAGATTGTTGATCCTTTATAATGACGTCAGTAACTACCTGAGTGTTTTGTATATGACTCAAAAAATATGACCGGGGTTCATGTGTTGAAGCATGTCTGGGAGAGATTCCACAAACACCGTTTTGATGTCTTCATACCATGCCTAAACTCTGTTGGGTGATGCATCCTCTTTTATGTACTAAGCTCTACTGTCGTGGACCCTATGAGCCCCGCTGCACAACAGCAGGAGAATGAACAAACAGCCATGATTTAGGTGCTCTCGTGAACCATAAGCCAAATAGTGGGGTCGAGAAGTATTTGCAGGGTCGTTTTCAGTGTACGATTGAGAAAGTCGGATGCTAAATCGATCTTGAAAGGCAAAATACAAACCTATGTGTTTTCTCTGTTTGGACAACTGGAGTGTTTAGTGATCGTTTCATCATGTTCATAGTAAACATCTTTACGGAAGACCGCCTTGTCTCAGAATGTTAGCAATGTAAGCAGATTATTGTTCGACGGACTTTGTTCAATAAATCTGCTTTGCCGTGTCTGCAAAAGGGTAGATGGGAGTCCTCCTTCATCTGTGAGCCTGAAATCCACTTGTATTGGTGCCGAATGAATCCAAAGCTCATAAAAATTCAGCCAGCTACTGGGAGATTTACGGCTGGTGTGCACCGACTGAAACGCACACCCAAACGTCCACCTAGCGATGATATCTCAGTGTTTCTCATGCTGCTACACTGATATAATTACTGTCCAATGAAGTTATCACATCTAGCGTTTGTCTTTGATTGAACCACCACAGGGTATGTGTGTAGAAATTACCACTGATCAATGAACCTCACTGACAAACGGTCCATTGGTATGCTATGTGACCAAGTCGTGGTTGTCCCGCTGTTCGTCCCGAGTTGATAGTTAATTTCGGCAGGTTGATGAGGGCCGCGTATTTGCACATCCTATGTGCATGTTTTAGCGACTTGTTCTTATTCTGTTCTCAATCACGCTGATTTAAACAAATTCCGTCACACAGTTTACTATAGAGAGTATTGCCATACTTCTCTAATCTTTGATAAACCTATCAGTTGAGGAAGACTTTAACACGGCTGATTTCCACTATTACTTATTCGAATTTTAGCCAAGAGAGTATTCTCGAACTTCAGGGTGTTTTGCCTTACACGGAGATCTTAGAAAAGTAACTCATCTTGATCGGGTCACGTTAAACTCTTCTGGTTGGTCAGCGTGAATTATATAAATACAAGTTTGGCTCGTTTAAGCCTGCTGCAATAGGGGAATGAGTAGGGCAAGGTATAACATTCTCGAATCAATTTTTTGTGGTCGGTAACCGGTCCAGTTACACTCACTAGATGAACCAATATTACTAACCTTGCCTAAGAAGTTAAACATTTAACGAGTTCTTTTCAGTTGTTCGTTTTGCATCTGTGATTATCTCAGTGTCAAATTAACGTGACGATACCGGCAAAAATGTTTGGAACCGCTTTACCTATAGTAAAAAAGGTAACATCTGCAGTCCATGTGAAATCACGATGATTACATTGACAGACTGAGTATCAGAGCAGATCCAGTATATTGGTACATGTACTGCTCGAGTTGATATCTACTTTTGGCATGTGAAGGTGACTTCTACCCGATCCGGTTTTTGTGAGTTGTGACTTAAGTTATAATGAAGTGTGGTCACATGACTGGACTCATACGGATATCGTTACCGGTTTCCCGCCTATGTTGTTATCTAAACATTAATGAAACAACCCTCAATGTAGACACCAGGGGCACACCTGTTATTTTGGCTTTCGGTTAATTCACCACAGACACATTACGTGATGATAAATTAACCAAAACTCATTCGTTTCCCATCTGTGCTGATGGAGAAGACCAAATAATAACAGAAATTTATACAAGAGTTTAACACGTATTTATGGTAGCTTTTGTGCAAAGCGCAGCTTTTCGCTGGAAGTATTGTCACTGGAATAACACCGTCACTTATCGTAATTCCATAGATTTCGGAGGAAGCCCCTTTCGAAAAGAATAATTATACCTGAGGTTCGCGATTGCTACAGATGGTCAGTGGTGTATATCTTTGCCGGCGCCATCATTTGAACTTTGGTCACACTTTCATGAAGCGACCGCGTTAACTGCTGTGCCGTCAACCTCATAGTGGAGAACAGTAATTTGCCGTATGCAGACACTCACACCTACTCGTTTGTGTGATGCTTCGATTATCCCATCGTCTTGATAGGAGATACAGTAAGTAATCTTTTAATTCCAGTCAGTTGAGACACTTTCGTCATACTTAACTAAAAAATTATCGGACTTGCAAAACAACGCACTAAGTTTCCACAAATAATACACATTTTGGTTGGTATAAAATTGAATACTGCTTACACTTAGTTGAAGTTTTTGCAGACATGAAGAGTTTCCAACGAGTAATTTGTAGAGCCCTGTTAATTAGCTAAGAGAAATTCACAAGTGAACATGATTAGAGGTTTTACACAATAGAGGACTAATGACACAGTGGTCTACGTGGTTTTCCCATGAGAACGTGGGCAGGAGTTAGAATATTGGTCGTTAGAAAGTTCTGTGCGATTAACGGGACTTAACAGCATCAAGACTCAAGCATGGTATTTCATCTTACAAGGGACTGACCAAATATTCTACTATAACTCAATGATTGCAATCACTTTTGAGTTGTGTTCAACAGGTATCAATAAAACTCCATTCACTGTGACAATATTTAATCGTAATTTGTTGAAAAAAAGTCACGGTTATCAAAACTATGGTGCACTAATGAAAACGCAAAAACGTAGGCTTTATTAACAACTATCATTGTGCAGTAACTGTTTCATATTTTACGACGGTTATGTATTCATAAAAATTTTAAGACGCATTGTGTAAACTGAAATTACCAAATACCAAGATGAAACTGTTTTTCTTCATGACCACCAGCAAACTGTAATGTCCACGTTCACTCACTTTTGGATTTGTGGAGGCCACTGTTCATTCTCGGAGCAACCACAAATGACTAACTGAGCTTGGCATATCAGTTACAGTATGTGTGTAACGGTTAAGGCATGTATATTATATCTGAGACGCACTGGAGACTCTCGAAGGGTGCAGTTTTAGTTAACAGAGCTGTAGTTCTTCATTCTGATTTACTTGCATAACCTATTGGTTATTGGTTTATCTGAAGGCGATCTTTAGAGTTCAACAGTATGAAATTCACAACTCAGATTTACGGATATTTAATTGATGTGTCATTGTCCGCAAGAGTCACTGATGCCATCTTGACGGAACTTGTATAAACGATGGTCTCGGTAATGCGTCGAAACAATTCGTCTCACGATTACATAACAAACAACAACGTAACTCACCCTATCTCCTGCAACGAGCTGAAGAAGAATAGAAAATCCCTTGAGGAAATTTTTCAAAGAATAAGGTCGAACAGGAAGCAAGGCTTGTCTCAATTCCTCAACGGTTGAATACGGAATGACAATTTGTCTTTTCTGAGCCAATTCAAACAACGTTTGTGGTCTCACTGCACCATCCAAATGCAGATGCAACTCCACGTTTTTCAAGTTTGTATCAAGGTCCATATCATACGTAAACTGAATACTGTGTGCTGCTTGCGTGAATGCCTTGATACCAACGCAGGTACATGTGACCTTGCGAATTGATTGACGTCGAAGTGAACAAATCGCTCAGACAGCTTTGACCATAGTGTGGGTGTGTTTGGGCTGGTGCACATTTTTCGTTGCGTTATCGAAACATCGAATGCGATTGCTCATAAGCATCCGCGTCTAACAGTCCACAACCCCGGTTTTTTGTAATGAACGTCGCTTTTTGAGTGAATGGTGTTATTAATATGGTTGCGAAATTTGCATGACCCACCCATCTAAGAAAAAATGGGTTGATCAGCTACAGCTCGTTCAGATCGATAGCCAGTTACATGGTTGATCAAACGACGTGCATGCCGATCAATTGACTGATATGGTGCGAGCTGTCATAGTCACGTGGTCTTTGGTTAACGAAGTCTTTCTTAAGTCGAATCGGTTGCAGTTGTATACAATAAACATTTGTTAAGTGTTTCACGTTCTTAATCACAGTAGTGGTGAGATTCCGTTCGCCTTCATTAGAAAATCTGATTTAGTCTAACAATAGTTCTAATTTGGTACTAGCAAGACCAGAACATCTATCAACTCGGAATGGTCAAGAAGCCATTTTTGGCATACTTTATTCATAAGGTATTGTTCACAACAAGAATGTTCCAGAAAGGTGTATAACTAATATTCTTCTTAAGTTCACCCATCTGTCGTGTGAATCATTGCGTCAAAATGCAAGCTGTAAAGATAATAACCACCATACGATACTGGGAAAATGTACCAGCGTAAGGTTTTCCAGGTATATAAACCCTTCACATTTGTGAACAACGGTTATTTTTCCATGACTGCACTAGAGTTACGCTTCTGTGGAAAGGACCGTTCAACACACTATTTTCATTCATCGCTCCAAGCCACAACTAGATCTGCGTGGATACATGACGGAAACATCACAGACTCATCTGTAGCTAATGTAAGTGCCATTAATCAGTAGTAAGGGATTTGTTTGCTTTGAACGGAAGACGTAATAAACGGCATTTGTAGAACAAACGTTTTAGTGGGATGAAAATCAAGAACTGAACTGCATTACTCGTGGACAGCTGGACGAGTTGAATTGGCAGTGGTCGGAACGCATAAAACAGGAATTTCGGGAGGGCTGTCACGCCACACGCTGCGTTTCCCACGTGCGATGTTGTCTTTGACGCGTGTTTATCGTCACAGTTACTAAAATAGGCAAGACAACGTCTCTCTGTTTGTGCATCCAAAACATGCACCACAAGTTTCGATTTAATGAATATCCAATTTGCACACCAATCGCGTTGTTCGCTCACAACAGTTGGCACTGAGACCAGGATTGAAGATAAAGATTCCTGACTGCATTTATTCGAACAAGAGAACTTTCGGAGCTCTTTGGATAATAGAGTTATCTCTACTGAAGTAGTTGGAGTAAAAGTGGACCGAAACTGGGGGCTTCAAGGGCACCTTTCTGTAGCAGCACAGCGTGATTTCGGAAGCCAGGCGATGTAACTCTACGAATCTACTAACGACCAACGTGATGGAGGCGCTAAGTGACGGGGTCACCAGCTCCGCTCACCACTAAGGGACAAGGTGATAGTTTGAAAACACTCGGCTTTGTTCGTAAAGTGATTTTCTCATTTACGCCTCATCACTCCGGCAACGTTGTTGAGAGGTCTGTTGGAGCTAGACAAGAATTCCTAATAACATATGCCGCTAAACAAGCTTTTGGAGGAATGTCACCAACAGTCCCCGGTCAGCTCTGTGTCTTCTCCATTTTCTATCAAAAGCGCTTGGAAAAGATGGCTAAAATTGTTAACTGGTTCTCCCTCAAAAACTCCTCTTACAGAAACATGGTCAAAGTGAACCATGCCAGGAAACCGAATGAACTCCTAACCGCAATGAAAAAGCAGACCCAGAAAGTACGGAAGACAGAAGAAAATTATCACAACCTTTGCTACGGAGATGGAGAGTTTAAGGAGTAGCAGAAGAGTATTTTCACTAAACAATACTTAGAGTCTTTTAAATAAGAGCTTCACGGATTGTTGTTTGGTTTACACGTCGAATCCCATAAGAGGTAGGACTCATAAGATAAAAGTTGGAAGCTGAATTAAAAGCAATGAGGGCTGAGAACACTGTTACCTGCAAAGGGACAACGATTTCATCGATTGTATGGAAATCGTGGAGCGTCATTTTGATTGTGTGCGGTGATGATTCGAATGGTGGGTGGGTTTGCGCTTAAAGTCGATGGCCTGACAAAGCATTTTGTCCTAACCAGTGACCAAGTTATTAAACAATCGTTTATCACCTCATCTGGCGTTGATCGGGCCAGATTTTTCTGACTGTGTCGATATCGTAATTTATTTGAAGCGCGATGAGCTTGTATGGAAGCATGGAAAAGTTTTACGGATGAGAAGGTGCAAGACAAGAGTTTGAGCATAGATAATCGAAATTATTTAATTAAGATATAAAGTGCGAAATCCGATTACTGAATGAGGTGATTCATAGTTTTTAGATTTGTTCCTCACCGACCATGACCCGAACAATTACTGTGGATGAGCATAAAACTGTACCTTCAATAAACGTAAGCGAATCCAACCGCTGGGCATCGGTAACATTCCGATGCAAGTGCAGCAGGATATTAAACTGCAGATGTTGTGTTTAAACAGAATATCTTTAAAGATGAGGTTGTTCCACTCATTTCTTCAGTATTGCAGGTGAAATCTACTGTAAACTCTCGTTTACTTGTCGATTTCAGAAAACAGTGCGATTACAGCAAATAAAATCATGGTTGACCCGGCGTTGCCAAGAATTTCCATTAGGTTACACCACCTTATGGAAATGAATATTAGCAAGTATCCACCAACTAGTCGATTCCAGATTAAAAAAAACTTCCATTGTTTAAAAACTATTCTCGATGCAAGTTTGTCATTTTAGTTTTCCAGTACCCCTATACACATTCTGTTGGTCCATCGTCTGGACGGGCTGTACAACCGTGATGTCTGTGGGATCCACTCCGTCGTCGTCGAAATTAGGACAACACATAACAAGTACTTTGGTAATAACATAGAGAAGGAAACAAGCCAGATTGCGGAGCAGCGTTCTGGATTCACAAGTGGTGGAATTAACAGCTGCAGTACCTGATCATTACATTGAGTACGCCGTGATCTAACCGCTGTCACAAGAGCTAATAACGATTGAGGCTCTGATCCTTACGGCAGCTTTATCGAAAACAGCAATAACATTACGGGTCTTTCGTGTAGACCACTGAAGGAGGAATCTCGGTTTCAGTGATCGGAAAAAGCTACTAACCTTTTGTGAAAACCCAAGAACTGATGAAGTAAAGAAAACTCATTCTGACAGAGTTTCACGTTTGTTACAGACACGATTAAAGTGGAGACGTCAGCAGCACTGAAATAAAAGGATACGTCATAAGACATGACAGCCACTAAAGACAACTGCTTGAAGATAGAAACGGAACGCTTGGTGACTGTTTGAGTCTTGAGCAGATGTAAGCCATACTTATTAGGTCAACTGTTTCACGTGAAGACTGACGGAAAACCTGTAGGATAGATCAAATCGCAGAGTAGCTCTGAGAAATACTTGCTATTAGCTGTCACGTGCAAGAAAAGGACGACCACGGCCATGGTTTAGTCTTCTGAACGCAACGTGCGATGATATCGCAATACTGTTGTGAGCGCAAAAGACGCTTGGCCAGAGAATTCGTTTATTGAG
>LUCH01003268.1:0-51772 GCA_013368495.1 Paragonimus heterotremus | reverse complement strand
GGCTGAAGCCGCTCAGTCCTGGAAACTGAACTGAACTGAACTCAATTGCAACATTTGCAAGCGAGCCAAAAAATCCCCTGCGCAATTCATTGTCTGCCCCAGTACCTTAAGGCATAAAGTTGTATGGAGTAAAGTAATGGGACAGCTTGCTTGCATTGTTCGATTTGTGTATATATTTAATTATATAATTGTCCGTATGAGTATATGTGCATAAGACTTAAGTCCTGTACATAGATACTCATGGACAATTTGTTGCATGTTATATTCACGTAAATCGCATGTTGTATACATGTAACTTTACATGTATATAGCGTACAATAAAGGTTTTTCAAATTTCACACCAGGAAGTCCAAGATGATTAGAAAAGCTGTGTACTGCTTTTCTAGCGTCTATAGACGCTAGTTGTCGTTGCCGATGAAATCCGTGCATTTCCGGTTTGCATAGTTATAAGAAAAAATTTCTGGTTGCACACCTTTGAGGGCCACTGAAATAACCAGTGTTGGGCCATTATTTTCAGAGGATGGAGTCCCATGCATTTGTCATGCTGACCCAAGGAAACTTTTGGGTTTCAACTTATAGTTTTCAGCCAACATCACTTCGAATTTACGGGTCTGGTTCCATCGTATTTTGTTGCTTAAATGACTCGTTTTTGTTATCCTCCTACCAATAATTTGAGTCATTTGCTTGTTAATTTTTTCTTCACACCCAGTGGCAGATGGCTCCATTCGCTTTCGGATCGGTGACAGCCAGTTAGGTTTCTTAAGTGCCAATGTGGGCTACGAAAAACTTGTGTTCAGTATGCAAGAACCCTAACGAAAATAACATAAATCAATAACTTTCAGCCAAGTGACAGTTAAAGGTCTGTGCTTCTCATTTCTGGCTTGCCTCTATTTCAGCATCAAAACGATTGCGTAGTTAGAACACCAACTGGTGAATAGGGTTGTTGACAGGAGGCAAAAAATTAAGGTGGTGCGGATGTTGACTGAAATCCGTATGTCGCACATGTAAACTCCCGACGGCCCGTGCAATGTCCACTTACGGCTCTGTTCCGTGGCCTTCACCACGTTTGCACGGGGCCCGCACGGTTGTACTACAAGAAACGTAACCGACTTAACACTTAAATGAGGAAAGACCAGAAATGAAATAAGGACCACTTTACACGAACTGGTTTACACAGAAACAACTTGATTGTGGTTTATTCATTTGTATTATTTTTTTAGGGGTAGTAATCGGGTGATTGTAGATGTTTTCATTATCCGCGACCGCTTGTGCTAGATTTGCAAAGGTCTTCATTAGTCCTGGAGCAATTAAGACTGTGTGATTCTACGAAATGCAAACACATTGGCTGCAACGATATGTTTGTCGTACGCGGTGTAGTTAACTATATTAAGGCCACGAGCGTTGCAGTACTGTACAGCTTTCAATAGTATAATCGCAAAACAAGTGTTTTTCGGCCAAAATATTTTATATTTGCTAACACTGTTTAAACTTAATAAAGTATTCAGTGGTAAACCTAACCGTACCATACACGGGTCTTTTAAAATTAGTACGCTATCAACAAATCAAGACATAATTAAATATTGCAATAAGTTTTGTTCTCCTAATGAGGTGATATTCTTAATGTTCGTAAACACTGTATCACCATCTCGCACACGTATCATTTCAGTAATTTATAACGCTTCATTTGCCACTGAACAAATTTACACTCCATTTTCGTCATCATCGTTGAGTAACTTTATAACCCTGCTCGTAACTTTTTCCAAAAACTCCCTGAGTTTCGTGGTCTTTACCTCATTCTTAATCTGCGGGTATTTGCCATGGTCCAGTCTAGCCTTGACACTTCTTATCTTGACTGCAAATCTGACATCAGTGGCATGATGGGGTTGCGGGCTGAGAGTGTCTGATGTAGGGCAGGTGAGGTAGCCCTCTATGAAGACGCCGCAGTTTTTAGGTTTTCTATAGTCACAGTCCGAAGCTTACTGCGATTCTTGAACTAGTTTGGTGCACAACATGCCTGATTACTGTGGATCATTTTCTGGTTGGTGTCACTATAAAAATTCCAATCTACTGAACATGTAAGGTATGGACTTACCTTAATCGGTCCAAAAGTGTCTGTTTTCTGATAAAACCTTGAAGAATTCTACTTATCTGCTTCCTGATACATGGATTTTTAAGATGTCGTGAGCACAAGTCTCTTCATTTAATGAAGACTTCTACGTTGTCCTGGAATACATCAGAAATTCTAACGTATCTTGAGTGTGCTTTTACTAGCGAGAAGCTTTTGGTTAGTAATGTCGAGGTTATTGGATCTGTGGTGTTGGGTGAAAAGAATGCTCTGAAGCTTCACCAATGTAATCCTCGGAGGATAGGCCGGAGCGCGCTTGATCTTCCTTCGCATAGAATTAAAAAAGGTTCTCCTGAAGAGAAATCAATTTATATCTCAACAAGCAGTGAACTAAGAGAACATGTCAGGATTGAAAATGTAATGAACGGATAGTTTAACCTAGTCTGGGACTAACGACATCCACCAACTAAGGAGCAAATTTTGGGCTCAGACCCACTTCATGACGCTCAAGTTCACGCCAGACAAGAGCTGAATGGAGCCTTCGAGAACGTTAGATGCTATTCGAATAGGTACAGGTGGGGCGAACTTAGTGGTTGCAGTGATAGGCTAATCGCCTATGAAATGCGAGTACCCGATGCGTGGAACTGTTGACACTACTGAAGAAATTGGCACTGAATTCATATCAGGTGTCTTACAGAACGCACATCCAGAAGCTTGCATCCAAAACAGATAAATGGGAAGATGCGGTTACCAAGGAGTTTGTTAGATAAGCCTGAGGATCTTTGGTCACCACATACCACAAATACGATCATACAATGATCTACTTCGGTTTTATCTGGCGAGCTAGCTAAACATGCACATCCGTCACTGACCCTAGAAGCCACTGAAATGAATGTCGATATATTGCGTACCTTGTTGGCCGCTCAGGCCCAAAATAAAGTTAACTCATCCCTTTCTCTAATTCAGCCAGGCTTCAAATTAACGGACATTTTCTTCGTATCCGCTAAAAAGTCCACATCATTGACGATTCGGAGACAATAAATTACCTTATTAGTTTTGCACAGAAACGCTCATGCTTGTTTTTTGGAGACTGTTTTTTAATGGCTTGTTATCGATGGTCCCAAGCTGAAAATGATTGGATTGCTTGCATGGAGTGAGAAAGAGGCGCGCCACTTTCTTCTAGTAGGACCGTCTATATTTTCGACGGGCTAGCCCCACAATTAGCCAACGATCTGCAAAAGCTTTTTTGGTATGTATCTTTAATCCGAGAGACAGATGACGGAGTACCACAGCTCTTGGGTCCTACTCAGTCTGCGAGATGTTTAGCAGAAGCTACGAAATCTTCAGCTGACTTTTGCACAGACAATTTCAGCTCCTCTGTTTCCAACTACCAGTCGAATACATTGCGTTAACACCGGGGATATTGGGTTTACAGTTATTCTGGAAAAGTCTTCATTTCTTAGGACAAGTTCTCTTGGTCCTGAGGACGGTTTTGCAAAATCGTTGTGTAAAGTAACCAAGTAACCTGCCGAATCCAGCGGGGTTTTGCCCAGGGATGATGTATGTAATGGTTTGTACCTAAAAGTTGAAATCTGGCTCGTATTACTCCTGTCCTTAAGGATGGCGGACGCAATCAACATAGTGATTGTCGGTCATTTGCTGCGCTGCAGTGCCTATCAGAAGGAGTGAAGTTGCTTAAGTATGATTCGCTCCATGAGTTGTTGTCATTACCGCAACTACTTTACCAGTATGTAGCACGGTTCGAGAGATAGTCGTTCTTCCCTGACAAATCCACTAGTAGCCATTGACAAACGGGCAAAATCAGCTGATCCGTGTTTGATCAAGGGAACCACTCTGTTTTGGTCAATAATCCTCACCACTGTGGAATATAAGGTAACCTCTTTAAGTTTCTGGAATCATAGCTTATCAATCAACACTAGAGTGTACACGATAACCGTGTGTTTTTTGGCCGACAACGCAGCTCTAAGCTTCTCCTTTGGCCCATTTCCTTTTATTATTACCATCAACAGTCTTCTTCTCTCGACATCGTTTCAACTGCTAATGACCATGTATAGCCTGGAAACTAAACAGCTATTGGATACGTCTGATGACCGATTTATAATACGAAAAGATTTAATGTCTTTTTTAATAGGTTTCAGACAAATGTATATGAGATCAGTGCCAGAAAGTTTTAGATTATACACATTCAAAGCCTGTCTAACATAATCCACTGTCTGTCTGCTTATTTTCTTCAATCAGATCTCACGGAGAATGTTTAGGGACCTATGCTTTGTATTCTTAATCGAGACGCCTCAACTTGGTTGCTGGAACTGGTCCAACAGATTAATACCCAGCCTGTAGTCACTATCGGAAACCAATCGATAATGGAAAGGAAGGACTCAGCGCGTTGACCCTGGTGTATTTGTATCGACCATAAAAAATAAAGTATACAGAGAATACACGTCAAGCTGGCGGGACACGGAGCGAGTTGTGATTGTAGCCCCGGAACGGATATTACTAAAGGGATAGCTTGACTAAAACACAAGTAGGTAAAAAACCAAGACCATCAAAAATGGACATGTGAATGCGACTATCAAAAATATCATTTGTTATAGTCGCTACACGATTGCAAATCACAGTTAGTTGTTTTCGTTAATATGCAGAAACTCAGAGAATCAAGCATTTTGCATGAAAGCGTCCTTATTAGATGTCACTTCGTTCCAACATGAAATCTATGAGATATCCTAAGGCTATTGAATGAAAACTATTGATTAAAACTGAAGCGGGGTCCACCCACGAGTTGGCTGGTAGGAAAAGTAGATCATATAAATGAATTAAGATTACAGCCTTTGGACTGAAGTTGCGTTAGAACTTGGCAGTATATCGAGATGGAAATCAATTATTGCCGATTTAAATGACCCCCTATGTGTTCACTTTATGTTGTTGTCTTTACTCGACTTCGGGAATTTTCACACCGGATTACTGGGATTAACGATGTTGATTCCAAAAGAAGTAGTACAATTTACGAAGTCCTTTGAATTAACCGTTACTTGTAGAGTTTATCGCAAATGAGACGTAAAACTGGTCATAAATCTGAATATATATTACTGAGTATTTAACTACGTATAATTTGCTAACCAATGCAACTCGGATTGTTTACTATGGCTTTAATGGGTACTGTAAGGGCGTTTGTTTCTAAATAAATGAAGGCAATATTGCGCTCATAACTGCGGATAACAAGCATAAGTTGAGTTAGCAGTGATTTTTCTATACTTTTATGTATACGAAACTGAAGCATTTGCATAATATCGTATTATATTCACTCTAAAGCTTTTCACATATGTAAGCAAACAAAAAGGCGTTCCAAATCATGGAAAATATATTGCTTTTAGTTTTACAGATTGATTTTATCAACACGTCATGTGGCAAATTTAATAATTTATAAGTGGTCGAGTTTCAAAAATTGTGGGCGTCAGCTGGGCTTGAACTGGCTGTAGAAACAGCATGTTCTGGCTTGGCCTTATTCCTCAACCAATGGAGCGCTTGCCCCATTTGAGCATACTTTTCTGTCGTTGGTTCGAATCCATTCGAAGGCCATATTTTGCAACTGGTTCCTTTCTATACTGATTTTATTTAGTTGTCGATGTTTCGTTTGACGCCGGCACCTTTTTCGTTATCGCTTTTATCATCGTTTGCCTTGCCGTTTTGTCCCCTGTGTGTGCAGCAAACTTGAGTTCGCTTAACTACTTTATGGTCTACAGTATCACGTCGTTGAATAAGTTGTGTTCATGGTTCGTTAACCTTTATATCTTCCTTTTTTTAGGGTATGCATTTTTAAAATATAGTTTTAGACTCACAATTTCTTATTGACCCAAGCTCTACTTTTAGTTCGTGCTACATTGAGTTAGTGGTCAGGCTTGAGTGATGCGTTTATCCGTTAGGCAACGCCGGTTAGGTCTCCTGCGCATTCGGTTACAACCGTTTGGGGATGGAAAAGTGAGATGCAAGCGGAGAACAAGCCAGATTGTTGTCACATTATTGACCGTATGGAACTGTTTAAGTAGGTAGTACACAGGAGGGCTACTTTTATGGTCGAAGCAAGGTCGTCTTCTAAATGAAAACGATTTTCTTAAGAATGTTTATCTACAAAGAAAGCGCACTTCGATTATTTAGTGAGTGACCGTTACCTCCGTCATAATACTCCAAACTGGCAAAAAACACGATTTGTGTTATAAGCCTGTTTTAATTCTGGATACAATGAACGTGCTCAACAGCAGCCATAGTCAAACAGCAGTGTCCTACTTACTACGCCATCCAACTAGGCTAGCCCTGACCACGTCCTAATCACTGGCTCCAGGTATGGTCTTTTGAGAACAGTTTACATATTGATGCTCTGCAGGTTAAGCATTTACGCTAGGGGTTTCAGATGTGGTCTTTCAAACCAGCCTCCTTTCACACTGTTAACGACTGGGGAAGATCCGAGGCCATTCTTCTTCCGGCCGATTAGTCTGTCACTAAAAGTTAACTCCGTATGTATGGGTTTCATAGTGAACAGCCCTAGCTTTTCTATGATGTAATACTGTCTGCGTGCTGCTCAAATGGAAACAATAAAACAATGTCGTCTGAGTTCTTAATGTTGGTTGACAAATCACATGACAGATGCCCAACTGTGAGGCTCTTAGGGTGCCTTATACAGGATGTATTCTGCCGTGTAGTTGAAAAGAAAAAAAATCTGACATCCGGTCGACAACCACCTACAGCAAGCATTTATGGACGGCATGGCATTATAGATGCACACTTCGCACTCACAACTGGCACTCATACATTATCGTATTACTTTATTCTTGTGGAGCTCGCACACGCAGTGAACAACCTAAGAGAGTCTGAACGGCAGTCGACTCGGTCTGTACGTCTTTGCGTCCAAAAATTAGACTATTAGCTGATAGATAAATTACCGACACTTCTGCATCTGTCGTGATTAAAAGTGTGGCCCATGACCTCGTCACCTCTGTTTACGATTTTCGCATTTGATTATCTACGAGTTTCCGAAGCAAGTACGTTGTAAACGCCGTAAGTAGTCTAGATTCGATAGAACCAATGCTGTCACATGTGTTATTGTCGTCATCATTTTCAAGAATGGCTTGGAAAGAATTTCCGGATCTAGAGCTCTCAACCCCTCGTGAGTGTTTTAACAAAACACATCACCTTCTTCAAGTTCAGCCGAGTAAGCTAGTTACAGTAAGCTGGGCTGTTTCTTGAAACGCTCAACACACCTGTCAAGTCGCCGAATTTTTTGAATAATACTCTTCAAATATACTCTCACTAACTCCTTGTGAACGCTCATTACAATCGCGAATAAGCGAGAACAGTACACCATGCACTTCTTTGGCCCGCTTGACCACTCTGTGTTCTATAGTCAGACTGTTTGTGTGTGCCCTAAGCTTATCGTGGTCATCATTTGCTCCAAAAGTTAAAAGGGGTCATTTGGCGTTTGTTCGTTTGGTTGATGGAGATAGTCGAAAATCTGCTGCTGTTGGTTTTCTTTTGTTATTCTGACACAGATCTAACAGTACATTAGCCAGTATAGCTGTTGAAATTTCTGCTGGCTCGGATAATCTTCTCGATTTGGTGAGTTTGACCATCAGAGCTGTTTGTCAAGCTTTTCCTTCATTCATCTGCTTTCATTGTTTTTTAATTGTCCCACTTTTGTGAACGCACACCCTTCTAGTAAAAGGGTGAGTCAGAAGGAGCGGCGGTTTTTACAGGAGTGGTGCCACAAATGGCTGACAGACTTGATAAGTTCACATTCATAATTAGGTGCTGCAAGGCGGCCACTATGTGAACAATTTATGTAGCTCATACCTAGATGTCCAACTCGATACATAGAGTGCGTATGATTGTACCAATCGATCACCACTTTTAGTATGTTGTGTGTAAGCATCTGAACACTTTGCGTAACTGCTTCTTTGAAAGTAGATGCTGTGTTGCGCATTCCCGCAACCAGTACGCACACAGCTTTAACTGTTTAGTATGACATGGTGAAAAGCTTTCGTGGTAGGACGTAAACTACTGTCTGTTGGAGCGTACGCAAGTGTGACGCACAGTTGTATTCCTAGTCTGTATTAACAAACGTTGATCGGTCTGTGAAGTGATAATTCAAATGGACGACCGTTCACCTAGATCCAGCTGACCTTCCTGTGCCCATCTCTGGAGAGAAGGGCAAACCCCACTTCCGCCTGACTTCTCGATTTAGTTCAGTCATTTTCAGGGTGGTTGAAAAAAGGTGAGCATTTTTAACACTGCCTGTATGTTGATTCAACTAAAGGTCAAATCCAGAAGTCCAAACAGGCGTTTCGGAAACAACTCTTATTTAGTTTCAAAGCTAGAAGTGTTCGTCGATGAAACTTGCTGAGATGTTTGGTAGAGCATGCGAAGATGGCTAACGAGGTGTCTTGATTTCCATCGGTAAAACTTGGAAACTGAGAAAGACTAAGAATGTAAAACTAAGCTGACATTTGTCTAAATAACCGTTGCTCCAGATACATTTTAATGGTGGAGAGAGCCTAGCTTGATGAAGCACGTCTAAAACTTCCGGCTCAAAATCCTGAATTAGTAATAAGAAGATAGAGGATTACCTTGCAAACTCTTACTTAGAGGCAACGATTCAAGCTTTCATTTATATAACAATTAGAAACAAGCCTAGCCTGAAGGTTAATACACAAAACAGTAGCATCTTTTCCAGTTAATGGTTTGCAATATGTATATCTAAATTTTCGAAAAATAGGGCAAATTCATTAAGTGTGTTAAACAATATGCGGAGAATGACAAGTAAAAACTGGGTGTTCGGAATGATCTCTGTTTCCAGGTGCCCTATTTAATGTTCAGCCTTCCATTTCGGTCACCAGAAGCAGGATATCTATATAGGCATTCAACAATACAATCAAGAAATCCTTACTCACTGCCTAGACATTTGAACGCAGCCAGTAATGTGACAAGCAGGCGTGTGAGCCTAACTGTTCATCCTCGGTTTTAGCATTTTCTAACCGTTCTGTCGTGGTTATACCCACGAAACTCGAAACCTTATTCATCGTGGTCTCCTGAATTGCCGCAACACAAACTTCATCCTCAGATCGAACTCTTAGAAATTGTCAGGTTAACATTTTGGCAACTAATAATCCCCGGAGTTGCGAATATGACTTTCTTCAGTCTTCTGATTTGTAGAAGTGTTATCACCAGTATATGCTAGTACAAAGGACTCATGAAAGATGTTGGTACACAATGGCTTTCTCTCCTATTAAGATGTGGGCCTACTCTTATCTCACTGAGTTGAACTAGTCGGATTCAGAATGAACTTTGTGTACGTCTAGCGCCGGCTGTTTTTCGGAGGTGATTGTGCTGAAAATTTGGTGTAGTGAGAGTTGGTATAAACTTGACGCTCCTGGCTAGTGATTCCTGTATAACTCGACGGGTACGTAGGTTTTAGATGTTGGTTCAGTGCATTATAAAGAGTCCTGAATAGTCTTCTTCAAAATGGAACATAGTAGACCTTAAATGTTGTTTAGTTTGCTGTTGAATGGTACATATTCAGGAGTACAAGTGTGGCAGTTTTATCCTACATTTAATAACAGTATAACCCAAAGTTGAACATATTAAAATTGGTAATTCTTAACATATACATATGGTTGTTTGTGTTTTGGTTTTACTGAAGTTCATGCGAACCCGTTTAACCAAACCTTAAAAGTGTTTGGGATCCAACGGCCAGGCCGTGTTTTGAGAAGAACAGTTCCCCGCTCACCATAAGGTAAACTACTTATTGATCTTCGGCGATAAATCGATGACTCTAAAACTGAAAATTGGAAATGCTACGATTTCGTCCGTCTGACCGGAAACCAGCGTTTGACTGGAATGGCACGACTGGTGCTGTTTGTGCCTCGAGTTGTTATTACAAAAAGTTTAAGGTGAATTCTCCTAACGGTGGCAATTGGAGAACATTTTGTTCTCACTTGCTATTTCAATTACTGGTTTGTGTTTAGCTACCGCTGCCAAGAAGGTTCGGGTTATTCCGTTAGCACACGCCAAAAAGGGTTACAGTGTAATTAGGCCTCAAATTGTCATTGTCCCATAAGTTGCTGTATTAATTTCGATCTAAAAATCATTGGTGATCATTAGTTGCTGATAATTAACGCATGTGAGGGCACTTTTTTCTCTTAGGTTGCATTACGCCTACAGTAGAACAAATCTTGTTATGCCAGCTTTTGAACCTACTCACTGCCCACAAAAGTGAACTCATAATTTTTCCAATTCCATTTTTTATCCGGTCATCGAATTAAGTTCTGTGGCATGGTATTATTTTGTTTTCGCAATATTTGCTTGATATATCGATCATCTCTCACTGACTAATTTCCCTCTGTGTCGGTAGGCATGCCTTGTTAAACCTTATCGACTAGTTGACTTTTAATGCCATGATATACGTAAGAATCCAATGTCATCAGAGCCATGGTTAGCTGTATCAATGTAAAAAAAAGTCAGACCCGCCCGGATCTTCCGTTTCAAGAATGTGTTCTGAATTACAATGAATTGACGGATAAAATACGCTGCATACTATCAGCTTCGCGATTATTATTATTATTATTATTATTATTATTATTATTAGTTAATTTTTATACATTCAGGGTCCTTGATCCAAATCAGTGAATCCAATTGTAACAACGTCATCTTGTCTCATATATTTGGCTGTACCGTCCTAAGTGTCCCGTTAGACGAAATCTACTAACAGCTAACTGATTACAGACAACCTATAGTTTGAGACATACGTATATGCCTGATGCTTGATAGTGAAATGTTAAGGCACTTTATTACTTTTAGACAGTCACGAAACACGACTATGAGTGAGAGTTGAAACAAACAAAGAACTTTCTTTAAACCTACTTTCAAGCTAAATTAAATAATCAGAGCGCACTATGCTTGCTAAAAGGTTTTTCACTTCTGCTATAAGCTAGTTGTGGTACATGCTATAACTCATTTAGAACTGGAAGACGAAATGTGTTGCGTTCGCCAGTGGTTGAACAGAATGAATGAGAAAGCCAACGCAATACAGTCTGCGTAGGTTAACGGCGTTGACAAACCCCCCTGTTCCTTTTCGCGGCTAATTTTTGTTACTTAGTGGGTACGACTATCAAGCATCATGTGCTTATAGGCTGCATATGTTGTAACACCGTATAGAACTTCATAGAAGTGGTACCAAAGCTGATTATCAGAATGTATCGCAATCGAGGATCTTGAGCTTTGAGTTCCGCAACTCTCTTAATTGCTAGCCTACATCACTGGCTTGTTTGGAGAAGTGTTAGTCCATATGAGTCACAGACCAGTTCTTTCTTTCAAAGGATGCGTTCATCCCACTGCGAGTATACTATTAAATGGCGCGTGAAGCAGAAATATTACACCAACCTCACATGACATTTTTATACTTTCCACTCCCGACCAAAAGGTAGACTAATTTTTCAGGTTTAACCTCTGGAGGTTTTTCATTTGACGCAACTCACCCGGTTACATATGAGCTGTATATTGCCGGGCTACCAAACCTGTACAGGAGACGTTGTAGTAGTCTTGCTTGAGGTTGCCATCTAGTGACTGGTGGTTCAAAATAGTTACTACTGGGTTGTTGTGTGCAAGTCACTAAAGAGCCAGATGTATATGACTTGCTATGGATGGGAATCAGTGACTCACACAGTAGGTCAATTGATCTTCTCTAAATGACTATCCTAGAAGCATCCTCTTCAGCACCCTGAATTCTATATGCCTTTCGATTTTGACCGTTGTGTAGTTATTCGTCATCGTTTTCTCCAAATGTGCTTATGTTCCGATGTTCGCACTTATCCGCTCAGTTTTGTTAACTAAGAACTCAAATCCGTTAGAAAACTCTAAACTTAATATGGTCTCATTCTTTTGCCGTAGGATTTTCATTTACAAAGAACTAACGCATTCTAAATCTCCTATTGAACCTCCCAATCCACACTCGATACAATTACTCGCTTAGTCCATCCCGTCTGCTAAATGTTAGGCTTTCGCAGCAAGGTTGAGCCGTTTTGATCATAGAAACACATCGGGGGGTAGCACCGCCATAGGATATTACAGCTTCTGTTTGGACGAAAACTAAATCCATTTCATTTTAAACCAACCAAAGATTGTTTCACACGGCTGTTCTCATATGCCCCAGTGATTGGACTTAATCCACTACCCCGAACAGCCGTGGTTTTCTTTTGGGCACGATTCTTTCTCGCTCATCCAATGTGTGAAAGAACACGGAATATTTTCTCATATCACTGTATATACTTACGCTGATAATTTTACTGTGATACATAATTTTAATGGCAGTGATCAGGCTTCAGTTCTAGTAAAATGGACTAACAGTAGTAATAACATGGTCCGAAAGCCATCAAGTATCGTTAAGCGTACCAAAATATCTGGTCGTCGTTCTTACACTTTGTGAGGGCGAGAGACCAGCAGGTACCTTTGCTCAATAAACTCATAGGCCCATTGAATCACCCGTCGTACCTACATCTAAATCTGTTTAATATGTTGTAGTATTACGCTCAAATGATCAGTCCTGCTTGCATCCTTTTGACTGTTTCTCACCATAAAGTGACGTTAATTTCCTGTCTGTCACTCGAAATGCTAGATAACCATTTTATATCTTACAAGGTGTCATCATGGTTTCCGTGTTCCCACACTGGCTTTACTGTGTCATTTTTTTTCGCAAATGGCCTCATTATTTTACGTCGGTCACTCAGACATTTCTTCGTTTTGGTTAAGCTCTGTTTTACATAATCTCTTATCTGTATTGTTTCTGGTCACCTTTACACCTGCAGAGGATTTTTCAGCATGCTTCTCGATGATACGATCTCCATCGTTCCAGACGCTGTCATCATATGTGTATCTTATGAAATCAAACTATTTTTTTTATACTTGCAGTTGGAGGGATTGTTTGCTACTACAGCTTCAGTTTGTAGTTTACACATTGTGTGTTACAAAAAATGATTATTGCTTCATAAGAATGATTAGTCATCAGTCAGTCTAATAAACGTTCCTATCACACTGTTCAATGACTTAATATCTATCTATATGTTCGATGAATAACCTGTTTAAAACAGTTCGTTCTCTCGATGAACTCGAACTGCTTTCAATTTCTTGTTTGTCTTCCTAGTTCCTTCAGCCGTGACATTCGTCCTCTAAAATCTAATCTGGATACTTAAAATCAGTTAGTTGTTCACGTGTGATCAGAATGCACGAACTGTTACTTCGAAAAATACCACATGGTTTGAGTCTTCTCACTTTCGTATTCAAATTTTTGATTTTTGCCGCTGATTAATACAACTACACTTACAAACAGTTGGTGAAGATTTACAAACTTGAAAACTTAGTTTGTTAACCTATTTTTAGCTTTCAAGTTTATTAAAACATACATGTTACTCTCCTTATTTTACTCAGAATGGATAACACGCCAGCATTAAAAAATGGGGTTTATACCTGCAAACCTGTTGATGCCTTGAACATCCACGATACGGAAATTGCCATTAAACTGATCAAAGACACCTTTCAGACCCATTTATCACGTGCTTTGAACTTGACGCGCGTCTCGGCCCCTCTTTTTGTCACCGACTGTTCCGGTTTGAATGATGATCTGGGAAACAACGAACGTGCGGTCAAGTTTGATGTGAAATCCGGTGAGATTTGTACGGTGGTTCAGTCATTGGCTAAATGGAAACGTATGGCGCTAGCCCGCTACAAGTTTGCGAAGGGCACGGGACTCTACACCGACATGAATGCGATAAGACGAGATGAGATTATCTCCCCACTTCATTCTTACTACGTTGATCAGTGGGATTGGGAGCTGGTTATTGATGAAAATGAGCGCACGATGAGCAAATTGAAAGAAGTAGTTCAAAAGATTTACACCGCTATCCGTGAAACCGGAAGGGAAGTTAATGCCAAATACAATTTCTCAAACAAGTTGCCGGAGCACATCTTTTTCATTTCTTCTCAAGATCTTGAGGACCAGTATCCCACACTGACAGTTAAGGAGCGGGAAGACGAGATTACAAAACAGCATTTAGCAGTATTCATCACTGGAATCGGACACAACCTTCGTTCAGGAAAACCTCATGACTTAAGGGCCCCAGATTACGACGACTGGGAATTAAACGGTGATATACTGGTGTACTCGGATGTTCTAAATTGTGCCATCGAACTATCTTCCATGGGAATCCGTGTGACAAAAGCGTCTTTGTTGTCTCAGTTAGAACTATCCGGCAATCTCGACCGTCTCTCAAAGGATTTTCACAAGAGTCTGATGCATGGTGAGCTGCCGTTCACCATTGGCGGAGGTATCGGACAATCAAGGCTGTGCTTGTACTATCTTGAGAAACGACATATCGGTGAAGTGCAGGTTTCCGTGTGGCCAAAAACGCATGAGGAAGAGCTGTTGAAGGAGAAAATTCTTCTGCTGTAGGCAGTTTATTTTGACGCAGCGACCCAAGCAATCGTGTCTTTTTTAGTTATATGTCGTGATTTGTATAGCTGTTCTTTCTACCTCTCAGGCAGAACCTTTTTATATCAAGCGTTAAACCCTTTGTGTGAATGAAATGGGAACCAATAACTTGGATTTTCTGATTCCTCTAACTGAAAACGGTCGGATGGAGCCTAGACTCAAACCTTCTCAAAAAGTAATCATGTGATGCGTCAGTTGTGTTATACTCTGCCAAGTAATTTATTTGGGATTTATCAAGCAAAAGAGATTTGGTCACAGTTGGGTGCTGTATCACACCAAACGGTAGCTGGTAACTAAGAAAGCAGTGCATCTTCAAAATATCACAATTCCACGCCACTTTTCACCCTATTGTAATATACCACCGTGTGCCATTTGGCATTTTTGAACCCTTAAGCCTGTGGTTTCATTAAATCACTAGATTGCTGGAAAGAACGCACTGAACGCTATAAGATGCCTGGTTGGCTATAAGCACTGTGTAGTTGGCTTTAGGTGTCATCTACAGCCATGTTCTTCACAACAGAAAATTCGTCTTCAATAGGTTGGACATGAGTGCGTAGTGAAACGGAAAAAATGTAGCAAATATTGTTTGATGTGGTTTGGAATTCTCTTTTCATTTTATTTCTTAGGCTGTCTTATCAGACCTAACAAGTTCATATGTCGTTGGAAAGGGTCGGGTGTCACGACTTCACCGCTCGTTTTTGCAGTTTCGTAAATCTGTTGTCGGTTAATTTCTACATTGCTCGTATTCAGTATGTTCTGCTGTAAAAAAGAGTATTTTTGTTAACGGAAACGTGTTCCTGATTAGTCATACCAAAAAGTCCATTTTTAGTTCAACTGTATATTACTAGTTTTGGCTTACGTATTAATAAGTAAAGAATGAAGTCGAGTTGGTATCGAACTCATGCGTTGACTTTTCATGAAAGTCGGTTTCATTTCTCCGTGTGACTAATACATTCAAGCCTTTCATATTGATAGGGAAGTTTTGGGATGTGTAAAACAGTAGAGTTGTGAAGGCAGTCGGTTGGAATTACGGATCCCATCAACGAAATAGTCTGTTAAAATGAGCATGAAATAAGCCACCACTAATGGAGAACTAAGGTAAGAACCAGCTGTTTCCAATAGTGAATGGTGGACTTACCTATTGGCCGGTTACTGTTTTGTAAACTTAAGTAGCAGATATCGCGTTATTATGGCGCTTGAGAGCGATAAATTCAGTTGACTGTGATATGGAATTTCGAGCACGAACGATGTTGATACTTAACTTCAGCATTGTTGGTCTGGCTGGAAAACATCCAGATGATTGAATGACCACGATCTGTCTCATCCCCATTTCCTAGCGCTTACGACCGTCATGAGATTTCAATATGCAAGATGCCTCAGTGATTACCACTTTAGCACTTTTCCCCGAATTTTTTTTACTGTAAGTCAGAATCGTCCATGTTCCCTTCATTTTCATGAAACCAAGTATTTGCACTTCCTGTGCAGTTCAGTTCGATGACTATTCGATCGAACCTACCTGAAGTTCGAAGTTCTATTACTCAAGTGCCGTTCGGTCCTCTTCATTATCTACTATATTAAGTCTTGGGTGATGTTGAATATCTAGTTGTCATCACTATGCCTCACCTGACCTAAACGACTACAAAACTGGACGTGACTGTCGCTCCAAGTACCCTCCAGTTATCCATCGTTTATCCTGGGTTTTGCGCTGGTCGCTACCGCATAAACGTTCATCTCGCAATTTGCAACTAGGTGGAGTCACACTCCGCTGAATTATGGCTTTTTACCTTTTATGATTAGCTGGTGCATGGCCGGTTGGAAAAACGAATTTTTCTTTTTTGTTTGCAAGCGGAGGTTGCAGACCATCGCTAGACGAGTGAAACACGATCGCTGAGTACCCTGCAACAGAAAAAAAGGACACAAGTGTAGTTCAGCATTCCGGACTGTTAAAGAGGTCCACATTCAAACCGACAAGTATACAGAGATATAAATGATCACTAAATAGTTGGTCATTCAAAACGCTCATCAAAGTGTAGCGCTACCTGACAGACATCTGTTGGCGAGGTAGGTAAAATTGTTTACACTGTGAACAAGCATCGACTTATATGTATGGGTTACCAAGCTCTAACATGACTTAGTTGCAGAATAACTCCAGATGTCTGTCAGGCATCAAACTCTGGGATTCTGCTTTGTAAAATAAATTACCTTATACTGGTTACCCTCTATTGTGTCAGCTTACAGATAGTTACAAATCAGCAGAATACTGACAAGTGCTGGTCGTCCTCAAGATGTCTGACGCTTCCGTACAACGACTAATTCCCATGTTCTCAAAATGTGATCGGTACGAAAGGAAACCCCGTGCATAATACCAACAGCCGTTAAGTACGCTTCAATGGCAAGTGAAACACATCAAAACCTCACTATTCCAAGTGTTAGTGGCTGAGTTGGCCACGCATTTGGTTCACCAAGAATTTGCTAGCTACTCAAAGAGGTGTCTTATTTCTGTCATCTCACAATTGTAGCCTAACTGGAAAATAGGGACTCAACTGGAAAAGCCTAACTGATAATAAACATAGGAGGGGAAGAGGAAATAGTCGACTTCACACAAGTAGATGCATAACAGGTTACAAAAACCAGCCTTTTTCTTGAGACTCTCGTTCAATGAGCGATCATTGACATTTTTACAGATCAGTGAAAGTCTTCCAAGATAGTGAACAAACGACACTGTGTTGGACGGCGATGAAGTAGCAAAGAGTAAAGGAGAGACAAACACGATGAAGGCAACCAACGAAAGATGTTCGTTTCATGAGTGGTAAGGAGAGTAGCAGGTTGAATTAAAATAAGACTAAGTCAGTTAGAATATAGAGACAACGATGTGAGTCTGATCTAGTAATCAATGATTAGTCAAACGAACTTCATCAGGTACAGACTTCATGACATTGCCGTTATACGTTGTTGCGATGTTGTCCCGAATGACACGTCAAGCAGAAATTTATGCAAGCTTCACGAATGTATACATCAAGTATCGTCTTAAATTCTTCTAGTAGTGACACTGTCACAACAGGTTCAGACAAGGTGTTCCACATTGGAGATACCCTGATACACAGAATATTGCTTGCACTTTACTCGAAACCCATAATTCTGCAGAGCAAACGAGTGACCTCAGAGATGGTACTTGTGACTAATTGCAAGTATATGCTTCGGATGGTGGGATGACTGATGCAATATCCTTTAGATAAAAGTAAGGTCATTTCTGTCGTGTCTGTAACAAACGAGGAAATTACTTGAAGAAACTTTTCCCAGTAGGAAAGTAAGTAAAACGCTGTGCTCAGTAAATCGAATGAATATTTGGCATAAGAGTGGCTAGGTTGAGCATTTAACTCAAAGTGATGGTGTGCCAATGAGTCGAACATCAAGAAGTAGCTCTCTGACGGGAAGGTACCGTGTTAACATGCCAATGGTCATGTTAGAGTTGTTCCAGATCTAGACTCATTTTCGGCACAAACTTCGAACTTTTGAAACGGTCGTTCCCAGACTTTGTTTGCAGGCGGTGGTAACTAACTCTTCGTCTTCTAAAGGATACTCAGCGAGAGTAGTGTAGTCAATATGGATTGCCGTACATTCCGAGAAATGAACTGGAATCCAGTATATTGTAGCCCACATGTGAAAACTGTCAGGATCAATTTGACACTGTCCACTCACTATTCGTTAACAGGTAACGCTACCGGGAAACTTACTGACTGTAGCAGTTCAAAGACGTATAATAGAAACAACAGCGAGCCTCAGATGGAACCTGGGAACACTGCTAGTTGAGAAAAGCCAGTCTGATTATACACATGTAACCTGGCTAATTAGACATTAATGTTTAAGCACACCTGTGAGCCACAGAAGCAATAAGCCATTGAAACCATAATAGTAAAGTTTCATACACAGACCTTCCTGTTGAAGGCTTTGGAGAAGCCCAGAAAAGTAACATCTACTGACTTACCTCCATCAACCACCTTAGACCACTGTTTCTTGAGTTCAAGTAGAGTTGTTACGTGTAAACAGCTTTTTATGGATCATTGTTAATCAGCAAACAGTAAATTATGATGCACACTTTAAGTTTGTCAAATATGCCCATCAGAACTCTTGAAAAAGCAGATACTAAGACAGTTGGGCTGTAGTTGCAAGTCTTCTACTATCACCTGCTGTAAAAATGGGGATAAACTTTGGGCTCCCGATAACCTTCCATGGTTCAGCGAACAACTGAATAACTCATTTAAGGGTCTCGTCAGTTTTACAACAGTCATGTCTCAACCACAAGTGGTTGATCCTGCTGCTTTCTGGACATCCGTAATGAGAGTTAAGGATAGGGACTATGCTTCTAAGAAATCTGAAATGAACGCCAATGGCTTTCTGATTAATTTTTACTTCTCTACACAGCGTATTTTCCAGTTCGTGGGATGCATCGTATACTGTTCCCCATTGGACTCTGTCAGGTTATCATCTGATGCACTTTATACAAGCTGTTCAGGTATCAATTGCATTTTTACCTTTCTGGATTGTCAACTGGCTCACTACTTGTCTTCGGCGATTTCCTGTGATGTACATGCACAATACCACTCAGTTTGTTTCCCAGGCTTGAAATTTTGTTTTGATCATGTTCATTTGTGTTGACACTGAAGCTTCATGAAAATGAAATGAACAGTTTGAGACAGCATTTTAATTGTTTAAGTTTTCAGTGGAAAATGAAATCATTCAGCATTGAATGGATTTCATAAAGCCATATCCATTCATTATTCCCTCAAATGGCCGTTCCAATTATCACGCTTATAATAATTCTTTTGCAGATTTAGTATGTGTGGAGCCAATTTTTATCATGCAGCTTGTTGTTTTTCCAGAGAAACAAGCGCATGACCCTGTTCAAGTAAACCACAATCCACATTCGGTATGACATTCGTTTCGTTACCGCATAAGTTGACAACAGGACTACAAGCAAACGCACGATGACAACACCACATGTCTGCACAATAATCCATTGGGCCAGTGATTCTGTTATCCATACTTTTCTGGAAACCATTTGAGATCGTTGTGATAGGTCATACCAGCCATGACTGTTCAGTGTATGTGAACACTTCATTTTCCCTTCAGGATACTTTGCTCTATATTTACATTCAGTCAGCTTCTTCTAATTGATCCATGAAATCGTATTTCCGTCATCGGAGTTAATGTGGCCTGAAATGATTTGTCACGAGTGTAATCGATTTTGAATTCGTCAGATATGCATACTCAAAGTAAAACCACGCTTTATTTCTTGCACACTTACTAACCTGTCATTTTGTGGAACTTATCGTGTTATGCATCACTGACTGATGAAAGGTTACCACATGGCTGTTATGGGTTAATCTTTTAGGTTAATGATAACCGGTTGTTTTACATGATCATGTGGATTCTCAAGTGAATTTTGAAAGCCAAACCGATCAGATGACGGCCATATTTCTAAGCACCTTTGTGGACCAACATAAATCTGGGAAATTCAGCTAAAATGCCTGGTGGAACCTACCGAACGAAGAAGCGTTGAGTTTGTGATAGTCATTATTCACCCGAAGAACTTCACCGCGTTTGACCATCGAACAGGTTCAATGAGACATCAGCTCATTCTAAACTAGGATGTTCACCATTAGAGTTATTGGTTAGCTATTTCGACATAGATTGCGACTGATTCAGCTTTAACTAAGACAAATGAAGTAGTGTATGATCATAATCACCGGCTCCCAAAGTATTTGCGATAAGCAGGATTTCAGTTCGGTGTTACACTATCAAAATCAAGTATGTATTTTGCATTTAGGGGTAGCCATACCTGTGGTTGCATGTGCCTCCAAGTTTGTAAACTGGTCAACATGGTTGTTTGTGTGTACTGGTTGGGCTGAGGTCAATAGACGGGCTGTTGTAAAGAGTAGGATTTCGCCACACAGGACGCTGATATCTCTTTTTACTTTGCCTAATTTTCATTCATGTGTAAGTGCCTCATAAACATGCGTGATCTAAACGAAACGTTTTAAATATCAAACAAGAATGCATGCAGGAGTTTAATGTCATAAAATGAGGTTGTTTGTCTGCATCTGAATCTAGTAACAGTGTGAGGTTTATCACTTGGCACATCAGTATGAACTATCCCAAAATAGTCCACATCATTCAATTGCTGTGTACTCTTCAGTAGTGTACTTTTGTATTCTTGTTAATCGTATACGTTGATAGTGAGCTTGCCCTTTAAATTTCGTCCTTTCTTCAATTGTTCGCTGAACAACTGATTTCCAGCTTTTACCTTTGCACCGGCCACTATTGAATGCATAGACTGACGTGAATGGACTCAGGTCTGAAAAAGGGTAGTTTGCCAAAACTAGATAATCAGTCAGTTAATGTGTTTGTTTGTAACCGCTTATCATTTCTCACATGTAAACTCCTTCGTACCCAGATTCTTGAAAATCACAAGGGTACTTCAACTGACTGGATGACCATTTACTTAGTACGACATCAATATTTACTAATGGGTAGCTTGAAGCAAACAAGGAATCAATGGGTAATTTCATGGAAATGGGAACCAAAAGAAACATCACCTGTAGTTGGCTTACAAACAGTTCCGTCCAGTAGTTTCCTAGTTTATCTAATAGTCTTTCCACTACAGAACCCCGTCTACCGCATTATGTTTACTTACCAAAGGTGAGTGATTTTGTATTTTGTAGCTTACGTGATGTTTTTTAAACAGATTGTACCGGGTAGTCATTTTAAGCAAATACCTTAGCTTGGTTTGTAAGATATGCGGACCTATTCCAGTAAAACACTCATGGGCTCTCGTCCTACTTAGATGAAATTACTACTGACTTCAACTCTACTTTGTGCACTCTTCCAGACATGTGGAACTATCTTTTTCCTTTAGAACGGTGACACTTAGAAGCCAGCGTTTGATTTCCTTACTAATGCAGAGGGAACTTGATATGTAGTGACTTGTAGGAATGAAGACTGAAAACCTTTCGGACTGAAGTCTTCATTAATGAAAACATCTAATATCAGTAGTGTTTATCAGCACAAATTACTTTCTGGCCGCACTCAAAAGATCTGTTTCCCCATTAATGTATGACTTTGACGAGGTCCAGAAATTTGCGCGGTACTACCAAGGTTTTCCTAATAAATGGTTATTTTTTACTAACTAACAACTCGGCGTGTGTAACGTATCAGTGACTCGAGTCGTTCAACTATTTGCACTCCATTCCCCTAACTTTCTCGCATACATAGACTATAAAGGAGACCGTATACCGCCGAAATGCAATTTGTGCCGAAAATGGCACCTCCTTACCTTTTAACTGTTGAGTTCAAGCTATTCTAATACACTCGTAACGAATCGTTGTCAGCTGCTCACTACGTTTATAGACGAAGTCGTATAGTTCGAGTATCACTGTTCTGGTTGAGTGAATACTCTTGGTATTGATCGTGTCATTGGTTTTTTTCTGGGCCATCCTATCATGAAATATAGGCAGTTTTTTTTCTTTTACTATTGTAAGTGTTCTAGTTATATCAGACAAAATCGTCAGCTACATATCAGGTCGTTCAACATATTTTCGATTGGGCGGCCATACAGCAGTTTGAGTGAAGCTGGATTAGTTCTGATAGGTTGGACAGCTGAATCTTTCTACTGAAGCGCTCAGCCAAGATCACTGGAAGTCTGGCATCAAATTTTACATGACCGCTTTTCCGCAAACAATTTTAGGACGGTTGGAACACACCAAACTCAGGTTATCATTTCATGCAGATAACGATCACGTACTGGAATCCGAAAAAATATCGTTTTTCACTTTATGAACTCTTTAACTATCACACCACAGCCATCAGCTCTTCTTCGTGCGCACAAACCATATTGGTTGATTTGTATAGGCTAAGATCTCATGTTGGTGTAGACACACATGTTCCACTACTGGCTGTTATTTCAAAATTGTTTTCACCTAGGGCAACCGGTAGCCAGGTGTATATTAATCTTGGCTGATGGTATAACTGTTTCGGCTAAACCACTGTTCTTGCCTTTTTTTCTTACAGACTGTGTATCGTATCCGCCCAGGCATCGACCACACGTGCTGGGGGTTGCAATGAGTAAGTTTGGCAGTATGCAGCCGTGAGCTGAACCTCTTGTTTATTTGGCTACCGGTTTCACAGAACAGTGAAGTTTCAGTGTGTTTGATTCTCCAATTTGCAATGAGTAAAGCGATTTCCTCAATGTGGATAAAGTAGTGACATTTCGCTACACCCCTTTTTAAAACAAGCTCAACTTGATGGGTAAACGTCGTGGAAATCGATCCCATTGACCAGAGGTTATATTGTTCAGAAACTTGTCTAATTCAGAACAGCAAAAGTAATCGACATGACTCCACTCTGGATCACTCGGTGTTAACATTTGTTTCAAAAACATATACGATGTGCTTCTGTTGCTGTTGCCGTAACCGGTGTGCGTGAAACGAAGCTGGTCCGTTTAGCTTTGCTAGCTTAACGACAGTGATTTCAGTCAGATGGAAGACGATTGATCAAGTGTCAGGTGTGCAGATGACTATAACGAAGTTAAATGTTAACAGCTTCTCACAGAAGCAAGCAAACTGCATTATATACTTTAGGTTGTTTGGAATAGTGAATGTTTCATGTTGTGTAGGTAGATGGGTTCTTGTAAAAATTTGTATTTGGGGATACATTTAAACTACAGGATCATCGTTCCGGTCTAAACATTTACAGTACGTTGTCATTTAGACTCAGATGCTAGTGGTTGGTGAAAACGGTAACTGCGGACTGGGTAGTCATATCTTGTCTGTACCTCACTTTCAGTTTTCTGCCTTACTCCTCCTGGCGTCACTGTGTGCTACGGCAACCAAGTTCCATGTAGTGAGCGTCCATCAGTACTTAATCCATGGGCACGCCATGAGGTTGGTGTGCATGTTCGCCCGATAAAACTGTTTATCTTGAAGTTGGAGTTTACTGAATCAAGATATTACGTTGATTGGTATGACTTGGCTCCAAAACGAAATAAATGCACACTATTCATTCCTTGTTTATTTTCGTCACATATCGGCGGGCAAACCTAGACGCGGAAACACATGACTATTTTCATCAATGGTGTTGAAGAAGAGTGGAGGCGTTCTACTGCACGCAATCAATGAAACAACAATACATCGCGGATCATGTCAGCAACGGTGTACGGTGAGTTGCACACAGCTGCATGTCAACAGCCGGTACAGTGATCTTTTCTACATGTGGACGAGTAGGCTGGTAGCTTGGAAGAAAATGAGCGCTGGCTTTTGGGATTACTTCTTACTGATGGCATTGTTCTTTTGTCCGGCCATTTACGGTTCATCGTATTCAGCAAGTTGGAATTGTGGAAGATGTCTATTTTGAGCGGAAGAGTGACTTGTATCCAGCACACGTCAGCCACCTGAACGACCGAAACCAAGACACAAATGCAGGTGTGTACTAATGCAGTGAGCATAGCATAACAGTCAGACCAGTGCTATACTTGGCCAACGCCAGTTTGCCCCATAGATTGTCCAATACTACAACTAGTCATTCACGTTACTCAGTATTCTGATCTGACTTTGATGCAGTTTTAACCATTCCGTTGTTCTTCTGTAAGCTGATAACATGATTGATCGGTCATTTACAACTGTTCAACAGAATACATTATCAAAAGCCTTCTAGCTTGTTATACACTAGTGGAGAGTAAAAACCATTCTTAAAAATACATGTTACATCAGATTAGAAACACCAAGACCTTTATAGTAATATATGCTTCTCCTCTGTAAATCTCATCTTTATGATAATTATAAGGAGTAAACTGGTTTGCTTACCTTCACCGTTACGGAAGTCTACATTTCCTGTCTGTTCTCTTTTCAACACAGCAGTGATTATGGATCAAATGATGTTGTTCACATATTACCGCTTAATCTGTTAGAACACATAGAACTTTAGATTGTCATTTTCGCTAGCCATAGAGAACTAAAATGACGACTATGACGTCAGTCTGTGAATTTAAGGATTGTGTTTGTTTTCTAGTGTTTATGGCTTGACAAACAGCTATATTCGGACGAAATTTATTATTGTATTGTCTATTTCGGAATCGACATTTATGAACGTGACGTTTGTATGTTGTTCTCGCGAGCAGGCGAAATACATTCGGTCTGACCGAACGCGCATGCGCAATTTGTTGATCATAGACACTAATGGACGTGGAGCTTGAGTCTCTAGTTGAATATCACTCAAAGCCGAAAAAAGAGGCAACTAAATGTTATGCGTAAAATGATTTCATCATCGAATCACACCATGTAAACATGTTTTGGAAGTAACATTAACTGACCTGTTGTAAACCGGAAGCGCTGGTTTCCTGATGAACAGTACAGTGTTCGACTTTAAAGGATGTGTGCTGTCGACGAATTATTGTCGCTAGTCGCTGGATAACAGTTAGAGCCTTAATTGTTTTACTGACGTGTGTTGACAATCTAAATTCTAATATTGCTTTCTCTTCACATTGTTCGACTCCGAAACATTCAGATATCAGTCTCTTTTTGTGAATCAACCCTAGACAGACTCACAGACAGAGTTAATCTGAACATCCCCTTGATAATAGGATATGCAGTGATGAGTTAACTGGTAGTTTTCCCTTCAGACAACTGTAGCATTCGGTTCACTAAAGTTCAGCCGATGGCTGATCTGATAGCTATCGGAATTACTAGAGTATAAGACGGGCCAGATTAACAGACAGCGGACAGACTTGGAGCATGTAACGCGTTCGCTTTTCCACCTTCATTCAGACTAAGCAAAGAAACAATCTCAAATGACGAGTGGTTGAAAGTAGACCATGTATTCGCATCATCATCGCAGTACAAGCCGGATCTACCAGTGAAACGGCATGTAGTCGACGGTGCACCATTCCAAGTCATCAACCGTAAATAACAAATGTTCCTAGACTCTTCCCGTTAAAAAGAAACACGATGATAGATGATGTGAAGCCATCCAAGCAAAGTCAGTTTTGCCACTGAGATATGGTTAGTTAACTGATAACGCTAACTGAAAAGTTCTGATAAACCGGACGAAGGTAAGGTTCCCGAAGATTTCAAAACGATGGTTAAATAAACTGGAATTTATAGGGTACTGAGGAACTTGTACAGATTAATAAGACTCTCTCATCTCAAATTTCAATCAACCAGTTGTACAAGTAGACAAGCAAGGGACATCAAATATTACGGAACTTTCTAACGTATTCATGATTTGGCCGAAATTGAACAGGAACTAATTGCACCAAAACAAATGGGTCTTTATAGTGGTAAAACGGAGCACAAGCATTACGATCAGAAAATGTTCAAGAACTACACGAGTGTAATTAAGAACAAAGTGGGATTCGATTATGGTCAATAACGTTATGAGATAAAAGACACAAGTGTGTCGATAGGAAAGAGTTGCTTCTGTGAAGGAGGTCAATATTCCCCAACAATTTCTAACCCTACAAAACATAAAAACAGGTAATAGGCAAAGGCTTAACCAGTTCAACACAAACGATTCTCAGGAAGCACCAAGGAAATATTGGAGTAGCTTACCTGGAAGACCAATCAAGTTTGTCACACTTTTCAACCGCTGTGTGAAGTTGACAACGCTCAATGATGAATCGCCTACAATCCGTTTTCTTGTATTTCCACTTGTAGACTTGTGTCGAGTAATCTACGTTAGCCGTAGCATGAGACGATTAAATTCTAATCGAAATCAAGTCCATTGTCTTACGAAGATTGAATCTGTAGTTGTTGGCTTGGGATTTCTAGAAAATCTACAGTTTCGCTTGTGAGTATTGATCAGGTTGCCCGATCGCCTCATCAGTAATCAAATACCGCTCAACAAGTCAATGATTTCTGTGATTTTAACTTGGAAAGAAGTCCTAGTCGAGGGGTCATCGACTGGAGTTAACAGACAGTAATTGTGTCTCCTCTCGAGGCGATCGGGCAACCTGATCATTACTGACGAGCGAGAGTGGTTGAGTGTTCACATGCGATGATAATTCGGTCGTACTTGCTAATGTAAGGTGAATGGCGCAGTGGTAAACACGGTTGTGTGCTCATGAACAGCGTGTCTGTGATTCAAGTCCAAACATTAGCGATGATATACACTGCTAACGAGTTCTAATGAGAGTGAAACTCAAGTCTAGTGCTTGTTTTCGAAAGGGGCCGACTGGATAGTCTATGGGAATGCGACAGCTGCGATCAGTTGTGGGTGATGTTTAATCTATATGAAAATCAAAATCCCCTACTACTCATCAGCAATGAAATCTGCAGTTTCGAGCAGTTTCATAGTGTTTATGTATGTTCGAATCGGCGTTGAACAATTTGAAAAGAGAAGTCAGCAACAGTAAAGTAACCAATGAAAATACTTAGATAAAATTGTGCGCAGACGAAATCCAGCCACAATTTAGCAAACATTTTATAAGTGTATACTAGTGTAACATGCAAGCCGGCTGTTTACACGTTGACTGTCCGGCACATCTGCGGACCAACGTGGGGCAACGTGGAGACACCAGGGGACAGCGTTCTTCTGAAGTAGGGGTTCCAACAAATCCTGTAAAAGGGAACAACAAGAAAACAAACATGAGCCAAAGGCCCAGTAGGCCATGCACACGACTTACACAAACGATAACTAAAACGGCGCCGACAACACAGCAGCACGCTCCGTTACACGATTCAAATTCAACCTGTGCGCGCTTGCTGGTTTCGACCGCACGTTACACTAGCATGCAGCAAACGACAGCTAACAAGCAGTAACAGTAAGTAGTCAAACGTACTTTCATTCCATAGCAATGATTTTGACGACCAAGCGATGTGAGAATTCGTCTTGGTCTCCAGAATGCGTGCATCAAGTCTGCGCTTGGACCCAGCTGCTATTGGTCGGTTGTTGCAGATTAGACTCACCCAAAAGTCAAAACACAGTCCTCCGCGAGAACAACGGCTCAGTTAGTGTTATTGCTCTGGTGGGGTACTCCGAAGGTATGTAATCAAGCTAGACAAAAGCTATTTTTAACAGATGATTAGACCGTTGGGATTGCTATATGTTGCGATTGAGCCTTCTGTGAGGTATCGAAAGGGCACGAGAGATTGTTTGAGTTTACAAACATAATGTAAAAAGCATAATGCTCAACGTTTTGTTGCTCATCTGGTGACTTTTTGTCATACTTCCTCACATAAACACTACCCTTTACAAGGTAGTGGTGAAAACATATAAAACGTGTTAACAAATAAGAGATAACAGAGTCAAACAGCTTGAATCGTTAAACAAGAGTAGCGAAATAACTCACGCAGTTTAGTTTACAGTAGCAACTGGCATCAGTTTCTTCAAAGTTGTTTATTTGGACAGTCGGAATTCAGCGGTTTCTTCTACACACTTGTCGGAATTATTGATGTATTCCAGTAATCCTTAACTTCGCTTTGTACGAAACAGAATCAACAAGTTGATTGTAAGTTGATTTACAACCCTTTACTGTTTTTGAAGCAGTTTTTAGTGTCCATGTGTTTTACATAGTTTTAATTTAATAAATTCTTCATAAAAAACTGAGCAAGCAGTGTAGTTTGGTAAACTTTCGATACAAATTAGGTTTGCGAAACTGGCAGAGGAAGTTTTCATCGTTTCATCGAAGTTATAATTTAACCGATTAATATTCAAACACAGCTTCACGAAACTGCGGTCTCCACCACACTTCTTCTTCTTCGTGACAGCTTTTGAAAGTATTGTGAAAATTACTTCTCATGACTAAATAACAGTGTGAATAAAATTTACTCAAACACAGTTAGACTGCATTTCATTGATGTTCCTGTTTTCGGTGACTCGAGAGTCAGTTCATATTATTTATGCAGCATAAGTGACTCGTTCCAGGACGGTAAGTTGAAAATTGTCGCGGCCATTTACGTCCAGTTGAGTACCCATAATCTGGGAATCCATAGGGAAGTCAAACTCAAACCGAACAACCCACTACATTCAGAAACTTTGACTATGGCCTCGGAAAAGCGATTGCGTTGCTGTTCGCAATACCCCCGTTTGAGATTGTGATACTGACTTATCACCGACTCATACGCAACCTGTGCTGTAACTAGCCAAATAATCGAGGACGGAAGCAGTAATAACTGGAATCATCGTCCACAAAAATCTGCTCTGAAAAATGATACCTCATATGAGTTATGCATACTAGTTTGTGAACGCTGTACTCTTTTTAACCGATTCACTGGCTAAAACATCTGTCTCACATCGTGTGATTTACTGCGACACTTACGCCGCGCATCACTAATGAACCGATGGGGTTAAGGCGAGCTGAAAGTCATCTTTATTCAAGTAGACTATTGTCGTTTCATGCCGTTTTCTGGATCAGCAGAGCATAATGAATTTGCTATCCAAAATTACGGTCAGCCCGACTGTCAGCCGGTTTGTAAACGATTGTACAATGACCGTTCGAACTTTTGATCTTGCCCCGACTACATTCAGGTGAGCGCGGGCCACAACAGCCTGTATACACAAAAAGCGAAAAAGTGTAAAATGAAAACGGTCACGATTTGTCACTTCCTAATCAATCAGGATGAGCATAGGTCAACGTGAACTGGCGGTACAGATTGATTTCATTAGTAAACCTCCGCTCTGAGAAGTCGTCATTGTCTCTGGCACGGAACTCGCAAACCCACCATCCACATTCAGTTTTAACTAGGCATAAAGTATTCGGGTGTATATACCAGGTCGTTGACCCGGAGTGGCGAATACCGAATTATGACTTAGGTTCATGTCTGCTTGATTGATAAAGTGCAATGGTTCACGACGGTGCCTTAGGGGCATCGTTTGTAACTGCGTTGTTGTAAAAAGCGAAGGGCATCCCTGTACGGTGGGTACTCAATTTTAAGACATTCTGACTGAAACTCTGTAAAAAGGGAGAGTTGTGTTTGAACCGTGCCTGTCAAAGTACACCCTTACAAGTTTACAGTGTTCGGATAGCAATCTTGCTCGTGTCAACATCATTTTTGATTGTCTCGGTATCAATTTGCATCATCTCAAGTGGTTTCTCTGGTCTGACCACAAAGTTATCCGAATTAAGCGGATAACAATAGGATATCGAGGCAGCTGTTCGAAGCAAGAAGAGTGTAGTAGAATCCAGATATTATGGAAGAGCCTAAACCAGCTAAGCCTCCGACTGTGTTGAGTCGGAGACTACCAATATGGTGTGCTTGGCTGATACAGATTAGACATACGCAGTAGATATTGTGCAAACTCCCAGTTTATCGGCACAATCATTCGTCAACGGTTCACACGAAAGCCTTATCCGGGTAGCTGAAATTGGAAGTGGATCAAGAATTTCAGGGTAACGAGCTATTACAGAACTGACACAATGCTAGTCCATATAGTAGGTAAAGTGTCAAAGTCCGTGTCAGCTGCTTGAAAATATTTAACATTCTTTTATATCTTACCGAAGTTCATTAACTGCTAACTAGCACTCATATTTCATTGCGGCTATTAAAATCGGACGGGGATTTGCAAACTCGTGTCGGAACTCATCTTTAGTGTATCAATATTAGAATTCCGATTTTCGTATATGTCGTAATATGTCATAAATCTCTTATTGAGTATGTTCGAGTGATCATACATTAAACCTTATTCACCATCGTCAGAGAGTAATGCTTACGTTACCTGACTGTCTCGAGAGAAGATTGCAATTCACCTTTAACATGGCACTCCCCAACTGTCGATTAGGTTGACCACATAGTCGTTACCAACTATCATGATCGTGATACAAATCAGCCTGATCAATATTCCTGAAAATTCATCACATGTCTTACTCCTGCTTAATCAGTCCATTTTGTGTAGTCTCCTGTATCGATGGAGTTAAACGATGTGAACAAATTTATCACAAAACACTTCAGCCTATGATGTTCTTTTTAAATATTTTTGCGTTCAGTTTACGAATTCAAACTGTGTCAAGAAATGAGCAATAAATTGGTGTACTATATTGGGTTGCACGTTAGCTGTTGAAAACGTTTACGAATGCGCATGCAAAGTTCTATTTTTCGCATTTGTTTTACTGTTGGTACGCTCGCCTACATGGTTTAAGCCCTTCTGTATTCAGCGGAAGAAAGATTTGAAATAGCTTGTGAATGTTTATTGAATTACATTTTTGCGGTTGATAGCATCCCCAGAGCACGCTACTTCATACTCCAACGTTTTTTTTATATATTCAACTGCCAACTGGTAATATCTAACATAACCAACACGATACTAGTACCTTACTGCACTTCTGTCACTAATCACGTTCTGGATATCGTTCCTTACTAGTTCGCTTCCACTTAGCTTCGACCTTTTGGTGGATCGACTTTATTTCCTATCTTATTTCTGAATATAAAACGTTTGGTTAAGGAAACGAATCTCAAAACATGAGACAAAAATATCAAAGCTTGAGACTTTTTACTGGAGATCTGTTCGCTGCAGCTTATCAACTACTTACTTCGTTCATACGCAATTTTTTCCATCCGTTTTGCCATGTTTATTCTTTGTGTTTTTGGCTATGTAAATACGCTCCACTGCAGTATAGACACGACAAAAACAGCAAACGGATCTTCGAAGATGCACATTCAGCCAAAACATTTCTGTCATCTGTTTTATTTCCGTTTATCAAGAGACTTATTTAGTCAAAACAGAGAGAATACATATATCGCGAGATGTTAACATTTCGATTTACTCTCATCAGTCGCCAACGTAAAACTAGCAAATTTTATACAAACTGCGTATAGCAACAACAATTGAACGAACCAACCACACAGTTCTGACCTTTCACACGCTAATAGTCCAATCAATTCCACGGCAAGGAGACTGATTGCGTCAACGCCTTCTGTGCACACAAAACTGGCCGATGTTGTTTGATTAGCATGGCCTCGCTAATCGCCAACAGTTTCGGGTTGCGATTATGTAACAATATCTTGAACGATTTAACCGGGTCAACTAGGTGACCGGTTGCTAAGATGGGCTTGGCGATCGATGAAGCCGGGGTTTTCGAGTTTTTTACAGTCACTAGGTCGTTTTTGATATTGCCGTTGATAACCACTTAGGAATGTGCTCCGTCATGCGTTGATGCAAACGCCGATCTGTCCTGCCTATGTAGACGTCATTGCAACTGCAATTGAACTGGTATATTACGTGAGAGACAGACTGATCGGTTGAGTGTGTATCACTGCTACGGAAAGCCAAGCCCCTAGTGCTTAGCAGGATACGTAGTTGGGCCGCTGGGTAGGTGCGTTGCAACGCCGACATCAATTTGTGACTAATGTTGTTAGTCAAGTGGTCACCTTTGAATTGAATTTGCAGAAATATGTTCTTTTTCTGCGCACTGCAGCTGATCACTTTTGGTTCTTTTATCTTACTGTGGATATCCACAAACTTTTCAGGGTGGCCGTTATCCACCAGCGTTTCCCTAATAAACTCTTCTTCTTTCCCCAGTCTATCTGCTGTGCAAATCATTCTGGCTCTGTAGAATAACGTTTTCACTAGCCCTCGTTTATAAGCAATAGGTGCGAAGCTGGAGAACTGCAAATATTGTCCACTCCAAGTTGGCTTTCGATAAACAGATCGCTGCAATGTACCATCTTGACGCCTAGTTATAAGAATGTCTATGAACGGCAAACAATTATCCACTTCTACCTCATAAGATACAGAGAGGTTTGGGTGGAGGGAGTTCAAATAGTTATAAAATGAAGTAAAAGTACATTCATCAGTAAAAACTAAAATGTCGTCCATGTAACGTTTGTAAAGTAGGACCCCCAAAATTCTTTCTTGAAATTGCCTTTCAAGCATTCCCAAAAATACGTCCGCCAATATGGGACCCAGTGGGCTACCCATGGCAACACCATCAATCTGTCTATAATTAACACCTTCGGACTCAAACGGAATGTTTTCTGTACAAGCAAAAATGAGATCCTTAAGAAGATCTAATGGAATACCTACATTTAGATTTTGACTAAAAAAAAAATCACATAAAAATTCAACAGTTTCACGCAGCGGCACGTTAGTAAATAAAGAGTCTACGTCGACCGAGTACATCATCTGTGGACTTACTGAATTGTTCTCCAAAATTTCTGCTAGCTCAAAGGAACTACGAACACAATTGGGGAATAACAATTCACGAACGGGTTTAAGGATGTCCACTAACCATCGCGCCAGCTTGTGGTATGCCGAGTTGTTCATGGATAATATCGGTCGTAGTGGGACTGTCAAATGCTAATTAGTATATATACGCACGTAGTTCGAAACATTTGAAGTGGATAAGCTTAACTGAAAGCCTTGCATATAGTCTTCAAACCTAGTTTGATTGCGCATCGCTTAATTTTTCCTGAAATTCGTCGTCATTATTCCCAAATTACAAAAAGTTATGTTGAAAAGATTCCAATTCAAACAGGTAATTTGGAAGTCGTCAGTCTCTTGTGTTCGCAAATTCACTCAACTTTGAATGTTCTTTAGGCGTTCTTGGGAAATGAACTTTAATCCATCCAGAGATATTTTAGAAATGTAGTAATGCAATGCATCTAATGCTGAGAAGCAGTGAGGCTGATTTTTAACAGCTTTGGCCTCGGAACTTTTAGTGGTTTTTTCTAGAAATAATATATATTTTAATTGATGTCAAAAACAGCCGGTGACCACCCTACATGCTAGTTAGTTAAAAATGACAGCTATATGACAGTATATAACTGTAAAGTAACTTACGGTCTTTTTTGCCTGTAAACTGTTTGAATTTACTTCGTACTTCGTAACATCGCACTACAACTTCTCTTCAAGAACGTCAGTGTATATCTCAATGGCTAAGCCAGTCTCAGTATTATGATCCTAATGTTTCACATAACCGTAATGTAAGTCAACATTTGGACGACGCTATTAGTGATGGGACGAAGTTCAGATTGTGTTTCTTCTGGTGTTAGATTTTCTGTGTGAATAAATCGAGCAGCATAATGTTGTAATGTATATAATAATATGATATAATATGTAACTCTGAGGTTCAATTATTTAATATGCAAACAAAGACCTACACGACTTCAGTTAATCCGCAGACCCCTATAAGTGTGAATAAAAGAGTTGTGTTTTCACTCTAGGCTTCTTTTATCGGAAACATTATTGATCGGTTCAACGGCACTCTCTTTTTTTGGTAATTAAAAGATGATTATGGAATAAAAGCTTTCCGTTCTATTTGTTGTCATCTGTACATCTTGCGAATTACCTGAAAATGAAACACTTTTGGGGAAGACTACGGAAGTAGTGCGCTCACCGACTGATCTATCTATTGTCATTTAATTATTCCATATCTTTCTTAACTTTCTGGCAGTCACATTTCAGTATACAGCAATGGGTCTGATGACATGCCACTCAATGTTATTATGATCAAATTAGCTAGAAATTGCACTGCAAATGGAAGTTGGCTAAAAACACTCTTTGTTTCTCAAACAAAGCTTGAATGAACTGAAGTTGTGGCAGTCATATAGATGGAACATCACCCACAATTGATCTCAATTGTCACATTCCCATAGACTTTCCACTCAGCCGCTTTCGAAAAGAAGCACTAGACTGGGGTTTCGCTCTCATTAGAGCTCGTCAGTAGTAGTGCCACTGCCTGGACTAGAACTCCGGCCACGTTTTCATGAGGCAACCGTGCTTACCACTGCACCGCTGACCTCACAATAAGCACGTCGGCCAAGTTAATGTGAACCTAGATGACTAATTCGGTGTGCTCTCTGGCTTGTTGTTTCTACCGGACGCATTCAAAACAGAGTCGTGAGACGTGGATTTATGAGTCATGCACAGGAAGTGACCGATTTTCACAACAAGGTCATGTAACCCGAGTCAGCTATAGCTGTTGGCCTGAGATGAAGTATGTCAAAACCAACTGAATCACAAACCACTTATTTGTTTGTGTACACGCTGCCATATGCCGGTCTAATTTGCATGTGAGTGCAGAAGGGTCAAGAGTTCACCGTGGTTAACACTTCGAACGGGGGGTAAGTCTCGATTGCGACGGCTTAAACCAGGCCCTAGGTGTAAACAGCGTCGTTGATTCCGTATTCAGGATTCCTTTTCCGGTCTATCTACCCGCACACTGTCATGAATGTAGTCCAAATAGGTTCATAGGTTGTTACAGGAAGCTTGTGCGTCCCTGTCTCCGTTTCGTTTGGTGAAAAGTTTTGTTGCACGGTTTACTGGTGTAAATAAGTGAACGGAAATAAATCAAAAGAAGCTTCAACGAAGCTGCTGGTTGTAAATGTATCAGCAACCAAAATTAGAGCACAATAAAAGAGCATTCCGTCGGACAAGCGCACTTACTGACCTGTGGGACGGGGTTAGAGTGACTGTTGGGAAACTTGCGGTTCAAGTTGACTTCCACGTATATGCCCATCCAGTAATGTTTTAAAACTTTCACTCGACTCAACCGTGACTACAGAGTTGGGCAGAGCGTTCCACTGTAAACAGATTCTGCTTACAACATAACCTGCCTTTTACCTTACTCAATTTCAGCGAGTGACCCACTAAACGTTCATTGTTGTTCAGCAGATGTATTTTATTCAGAGCCATTCATTCGAAGTTGACCTAATTCTGCTAATCTTTCCGGATAGGAGATTTCCTTGAGCCTCATAAATCTTCTGGTAATCCGTATAAGAACACTGTTAGTAGGCTCCAAATCTGTTTTACTATTAAGAGGACAGACTTTTGTGTTCGTTTTCCCGCGTTGGCGGACTAATTAGGCGGACATAGCGAGAAGGTTCCACAAATTCTTCCAAACAAAGGATTTGTTTCAATACTTTGAGTATGCCCGATTTAATCATGAGAACAAACGCATAGCAGTAACAATTTGTGGGCAACTTTATCCAAGACCAAAGAAAAGAAATCGTGCACATACCACCCAAGATTTCTCGGAAATTCAGCCTCGGGTTTGGTTGGACTGAGTTGCTTTCGCAGTTTTAATGCCGTCTTTTCTCCTCTTTTGGCCATAGTCTGATGGACGTAATTCTCGAACTCATTTAACTCACTAGGCGTTACTTGTGTCAGTTCCTCGTTGGCGACCGTCCGTTTGTGGCTCGGTCGTATTAGTCTTCTCAGCCACGTGAGTCGGGGTTACTTGTAACTATTTAGTCATGGCTGTACAATTTGTAGACAGGTTGAAACTGTCTGCCACTGTGATTCCTAGGTCTCGTCTGCATACTGACACGAGTAACTTTCTGCCGTCAAGTTAGTAGTCAACACAAGTTTCATGCCGAACGCGCATGACCATACATTTATTAACGTTAGACGGTATGTTATTTTCTACTGTTTAGACAATTGAAATCGTCCTGTTAGATTATCATATCTCCTAAGCAGACTAGAACTCACCAGAGTTCCATGTCTTCGGGGCTAGAGTGTCATCAATGATTTGATTATTTTGGATAATTCAATGACGGAAAGAATGAATAACAGGACCCTAAGACCGAACCTTGCGGACCGCCACTGTTGGCATGGAACCACTCTGATGACTGTTTATGCACCTTGATTTTGAACCTACGTTCAGTTAGTTAATCCTCAAGCCACATGAGTAAGCGTTCATCGAGTCCATAACTATTGGGTTTTCACGCCCAGATGGAATGATGAACCCCGTCAAAGGCTTTGAAAAAGTTGAGACAAACTAAATCTATAACCAGACGTGTTTCAACAGCCTTCGTCCAAAAGTCACGAGCAATCATTAGATTTGTCACGTGTGAGTATTCTGTATGGAAGTCATGATGCACCACGATTCGAGGTTTTCACTTTTGATCTGGAAAACTCCCTATTACTGTGGATACCATTGAAAACAGAGCTGCTGGTTAATAGTTTGCTCAGTCACTTGTGCATCTACCTTTAAAGAGAGATGTGATTGTGAACTGTTATCAAGCTTTTGGTAGACGGCCAGTTGACGAGGAGCGATTGAACAGTACTGGAAGTGGTTCTGTTAATTCCTTGGCACAGTTTTTCAAAACGACAAGGGACATTAATTCTGGACCGGATGATTCTGACTTGTAAAACTGGAAGTTGGAGAAGTCCAGTTAAATTTCAGCCTATTTACTCACAAGTCACACGTGGTTAACAGTTATGCACATTTACGTGTTGGCCGCCTCTTCATGTGTATCAGCTGCGAAATATCAGCCTTACGCCCTGTGTGTTTTGAGACTTTATTGTAGAACGGCTTAAGATTCATCGTCAGCATTTGAGAAAGACCACATTGATAACAAAAACGATCCTGTCTGATAGCGGCTGCGGTAAGATTGTATCACATGACACACTCAGCAAACGCAAGTTCAGTTTGTTGTAGATGATATCTGTTCCAGGCTGAACATTTTTGTATAGTCAGACATTTGGTCCTGTCTTACACGTCTCGGCTTTCTACTACATCGGAAATACTTTACAGGAACATGGTTGTTAACAACATTGGAGACTTCCTCAACGTCGAGCTGTCAGTAGTCGTCAAGGCTGAGTGTGGCGATGGAGTCAGGCCATTCAACGTTTCCGCGCCGCGTCCTCATCCCTGTAAAATTTGTCTTGTGATAGCCCTTTAGACCCGTATTTTGCAGAATATACTATCTAGTTCCCTGTGGACAGGTGAAATCGATTATTTCGTGACGACTAAGACCAAATGCAGCTGTGACATTTAGATTGCCTTTCATGTAAACCTCTTTGGAGGCATGTAACCAACACAAAACGGCACTTGGTCCGTTTGTCATCTCGTCTGGTCTTAGACCTGTTAGAGTAGTCCAGTATTGATTACTGGCCAGAAACGATCTCCAGCAGAGAATAACGTTGCGTTATTGACTAAGTGGTTTGTGAGGTCTGGCTATCGGTAATTAGAGCACCAAAATATAAATGTTTGAGTAGAACTTAAAGATTAGTTTCCACACAGTGTTGTGCAAGGCCGTGTCGGCATGTCTGTATTAAAAAGGCCACTTAGAAGACAATGCCCAAACAAGTTGAGTATTGAGTGACGTCAGCTATTTACCAGACTGGTTCCATTTTATTTAGTGACAGCTTGTCACAGCTTGTCTTCACGAGAAATCCCAAACAATGGACTACGTGTTAGAAGACGCACCTCCTAACGAAACACCTGAAGCAAATCACATCATATCGACTGGTCGATCCGGCTTCGAGTGAACTGATATGTTTTAGCTCACTCAATCAGTCCCATTCAGTTAATCAGATTGCAGCTGCACGATCGAACGCGTGTACATTATCGGAACTGTTTTCTCGAGTTCGCTTTCTGATGCCCCCCATAATGTGATTCGTTCTAACGCTCTGACTTCCATATATGGTCGTCTCGTTAGATTTGCTATGCGCATTGTCAGCCATGTATGGTACTCATTTCGCTCTATAAATTTAAAGCATGTGTGGTCTAATTCTGACTTGACTCGTCTCGTCCTCCCAATAAACGCTGCTGCCTCATCCATTCTGTTTCTTGGTTCTGGGTCAAGCGATTGAACGCATACCAAAAAGGACGATCCAATACTACGCCACCTCCTTTACCGACTTTCCTATCATTGCGAAGCACTGTCATGCCGGGAGTGGACATTTCGTTGTCGTACACTTCCAGGTTACATCAGGTCTCCGTGATACCTAAGATAAACAAGTTTCGTCGAAAACAGTTATATCGAAGCGCTGGCAGGAGATAGTTTCACTGCTTACAGTAAGTATAACAGATTGATACACTTGAAGAGGATCATCGAGTGAAGTGTGCTGAGTCGGTGTGCTGTACTGTACCTTGAAGCCATAATCCTCTAGTAGAATGGCGACGAGTCGAGGCGTTTCTGAACATCTGGAGTGGATTGGGCATTCGTGTGAAGTTCGTTCCGGAGAAATTGCACTATCGTTTGTGATAGTATACAGCTGTTTCTACCCAGACGCTTCTCGGTCCGTCAGAAAGATACTTGATCCCAATAAACATCTATGAATGGAATGTGGACCAAGTCGCATTCGCATATTCTGTCATTTCATTCGTCAAGAAAGTTGTTCTCAAATGTTGAGGCGCACCTATCAAAGCCAGGTACGCCATCCAAAACAGATGATTTATAGAGGTGGCTGTTAGAGCAGAGAGACCAGCGAGTGACGCTAGAGAACGTTCTAGAACTTTACAAATTCCAAATGACTGCTCGTACTATTTTAGCACTTGTCAAGCTGAATAAATTAGTCCACTCTTGTGGCGTATGTCTCTATAAAAATAAATTGGTTATTCTGGTGAACCCTTGGAGTTCAGGCATGTTTAGAGATGCACTTCGAAGTAGACCGATAACCTAGCAGACTCCCGATTCTGAGCTGTTAACAAGGTGTTTAGTTTACGCTCAAAACTTATACAAACTAATAGTCAATGTGCTATCACCAGTGTTAAGACGTAATATTTGCTTAAGAGTTGCACCTCGTTTTAACGATATCGCCAGGAGCTTTTCATTGATGACTCTTTAGAACTAGCATTAGAGGTATTCTTGTAACGGACTAATATTTCATTTTTACCCAGTACTGTGACTCAATATCTATTTCCGTTGACCAGGGCGAATTTTTGACGATCGAGAATAAACTTACAAATCCCTGTAGTTAGGCAGAGTGATCGCAGACAGCCAATTGCTCTGTTGTCCGTTAAGTTAAAGCTTTATGTAATCGACTGATGAGAATACACGAAGTGCTTGCATCTCGCAATGTATTTCTTCTTGCCGGTTGACGAACTCACACTAAATTATAGGGTATTGTGTGACAATTAACAGGGACCAAAAAAGTTGTCCGTACGTAACAACTCTACCTGAAATCAAGAAACAGTGGTCTAAGGTGGTCAATGGAGGTAAGTCAGTAGATGTTACATTTCTGGGCTTCTCCAAAGCCTTCAACAGGAAGGTCTGTGCATGAAACTTTACTATTATGGTTTCAATGGCTTATTGCTTCTGTGGCTAACAGGTGTGCTTAAACATTAATGTCTAATTAGTCAGGTTACATGTGTGTAATCAGACTGGCTTTTCGCAACTAGTGGTGTTCTCAGGTTCCAGTTGAAGCTCGCTGTTATTTCTATTATACGTCTTTGAACTACTACAGTCAGTAAGTTTCCCAGAACTATTTTACATCGTCAACTTGAAAATGTGGGAAAAATCAGATTGTGCATCTAGAACGGAAAAGTTTGAAATGATACTGACCACTTCCATGCATATAACCTTGGCTGGTAAGTTCGGATGAGCAACGCTTTGCTGAACAGTCTGCGAGCAGTCTGTTTTCCGTTAGTCATCTTTGGATCAATTACATAACATTTTCTATCATCATGGTTGTCAAGCCATCATAATCAAAAGCAATTAGTCACGTAATTACGGCTTCGATTGCGAAACAGTATCTTGAATGAGTTCAATAGGTCAACTTGATGACCTGTCGTTATGACGGGCTTAGCAATCGATGACGTTGGAGTTCGAGCCGTCAGTGAATCAAGTTGAGGCTGGTGCGTCATTAGTTATTTCAACCCCTTCGGGATGTGTTCGACGATTCAGTGTGATAGTTGTCTATCTGTTCTGCCTATGTCTACGTCACTACAGCTGAAAGTAAACTGGTACACAAGGTATCCTTTGTACAATAACGATTCAGCTGTATAATCCGGGACTTGATGATCAATCATTCCTAAGGTGTCAGCTAGTGTTGGGCCTAACGGACTACCCATAGCAATACCGTTTGTCTGTTTGTATGCAAGTCCCCCCAAATCGAGACGAAAATGGTTTGTCTGACCTACAAACAGCGTTCAATTTGGAACATCCTGATTAAATCCGTTGTGACAGCGTCACCATTGAATGACTTGAGACGTAAACTCGATACATGTCCTCTTGATGTTATTCTAAATCTCTATTACAGACCAACGTCTGAAGGAGCTATTTGACCTTTAATATCAGTTATAGCAAATCTCTGACTGTTTCCTGCAGGAGTATCTTGTGCGAGACCTACTTTTCTCTATGTCTTCAGATTTCCTCTTGTTCTCACATTTCACCCTACCTAGTTTCTTAACAACCGAAAAAAATAGCCTTCATTTGTTACTCTATGTCGCGTATCTCACAGTTTGGTGTACACAAGTATCGTGAGCTATCTCCGAACTTTATGCTTTTGTTAGTTCAAATCATGACTTGCAAATTCTTGTTGCTTCCCTCAAGTTCATCAATAGAGTGAATTGTTTCAGATGTCTACTGATTGGTTGTTGCTGCCGGCTGAATTTAGCGGGCTACATGTGGCCTGGCTTTTGTAATCAGTATTCTTTTCACACGAATTTTGTGGTGGGTGCGTTAAAGTTCAAGACACCTCACCCGCTGTCACTAATGATTTCAGGGCTCTAGATATTATAATTTTGCAGCATACTGTATTTGGAAACTGCACGCCGTGAAACAAAATTTTGTAGTCCACACTGCTGGAAGATGGTTTCGACTAATTTTGGTTCAACACCTTATCCGACTACCAGCTGAAATATGAACAGCGAAATAGATATTAAGATTCTATCCATTACTTACTGCTGCTAAAAGTCACGTAACTTGAAATGTCGCGACATCTAAATTTAAAGTTTTCATTCCAGAATATTCTGTGCATTTAACGATAATCTTTAATCCACCAATTTTGCCACTTGGAACTAATTCTTACCCATCGGCCATAAGAATTTTCGGCTGTGATGACATAAGTGACCGTCATAGTGAAACCATAATTAACTTCCAGCGGGTAACCTACCTCAGTTAGTCGATTGATATCGAAATATCAGGACTGTCAGTGACATACTTATACTGACCCACATGTCCTAGCAAACCACAAGCAGGCATGACACCATAACGTTTTTGACTTTTGCAGTTATTTAATTAACGTGATTCCTGCTCTCGTCGTTAAAGGTTAGTTAAACCATAAATTATTCTCTCTCAGAAGAATTCGTTCAGCGACTTCCACTCTTCAATCTGACCGTTACAGTCACTGGTTATTGTCATTTGTCATTCCTCAGTATGGCTAGGAAGTATGACACTAATGATCAGTAAGGTGAGAATACAAAAAACAACAGTTATTTTATCCCGATTGTACTATCACCAGCTCCCTACTTTTCCGTCGTTACACTTGGTTTAAACTGAAGATTGCTTGCTTTTTGAAATAGCGAGTATGATGATAATTTACTCTCAACCAATTTTAATCGCATTAATGTTTGATTCTCAATTACCGTCATTCATATGTAGGTGACTAGATGTCAGTATAAACGTTACATAACTGAAATCATGATCACATATTTTAAAGTCATTTTTACTCAATTACTGCCCGTCCGAAGTTAAAATTCAGTATCCACTGGTAAGTCATGGGATAGCTACTCGATTTTTCCCTAGGTAAAACATATGTAAAATCAATCACGAAACCACTCGGTTAACTCTAAGCTATCCAGAATGTCAGGGTGATAATAGATTCCACATCTCTCCTTGCTGATAATTAGCGTGATAGAGTTAAAAAGTTGTACGAATTCTGAGCTTCAGTCGAGTTCGCTCTAACGGTGGATATTACACACTTCCACAAAAACTGATAAACCGCGCCGCCAGCTTGGAAAGCTCACATGTAAATTTATTTGTCAGAATGTTTAACTTTATCATACGGACTCCACCACGTTTTCTGAGAAAGTGACTATCCCAACCAGACATTCTCTGACATGTGTAGTGGACAAGTGGATATGCGCTAGACCCTCGTCCACTAACAATTTAAAACGTCTTTCCTAGATAGCAATCGAAACGTTGTCCCAACAGGCATCAAACTGAAGAACGCAGTAGGGTTTGGAAACAAACCACATATTTCCAGCTATGTTTGGAAATGCGACAACCATTTAGCTCTAGCCTAGGGACCAACCGCAGCAGCCAACAGAAGCAAGAAAGAAAGCGCAAGGTGGCCACGGCCCACTCGGCGGCACTCAAAAGCGCGGCAGACGAAAAGTGCGTAGAACCTTTGAGTGCGTTAAACAACGCTGAAACTGGTCCGGGTTAGACGACCTTGAGGAACGGAATAGTGGATTAGTCGTTAGGAGAAGGACAAACATTCGCTGCTTGCAGTTAGTTGCACGACTGAAAAAAGTGGCACCGAGTTCAGATCAGGCCTTCTATGATGTGTCAAAGTGTAAAGTTAAGTTCATTGTGTCTAACAGCAGAAAGATATTCACAACAAATCTGTTCTTCAGTCTTCACAAACGCGGATACTAGAGATTTGTCCGTTTACAAGCGTTCTTGTAAACTGTAGGCGTATCACATTTGTAGTGACTAATCATCGTGCGACTTCTCTAAAGATTAAGGCTGAATCCGCCTTGTCCCGCCCGCTTATTCAGTACGCACGCTTCTGTGTATGCCTGCCATAGGAAGCCTGATATGAACTCAGCACCATTGCACGCAACAACTGCTTGCCCTTTTTCCAGTGACTGGCCTAGTATTCTATTCATCAAGGTGGTTGGACTCGCACTTTTTCGAGTGTTGTTCAAAATACTCAAAGTTTCTACGTGTTTTTCGTATGGCGCGCTTTCGAGTGCTGCCCAGTGGGATGGAGTCCACTTTGCGTTTTTTCCCTTTCACGTCTCGGTTACTGTCGTTGATCCCGGTCTAGACTAGAGCTAGCTACATGTCATACTTGCATACAACTGAAAATGTACAATTTTTTCCAGACCCTACCGTGTTCTTTTTGTTCTACGCTCGTTAAGACTACGTTCCGACTGCTGCTCAAGAAAGACGACGGTCGAACGGATACCCACTTGTCTACCACACATTTCCCAGGTCCGCACCTGGCTAGTAAAAATCCCACCAATGAGTTGGAAATTTACAGCACGTATTCTGCCCATTTCATATTCCGTAAATATGTTTACATGTTTGCAACTACAGCATATCAGAATATGATAATGGTGTGAATTGAGACTTCAAACTTGGTTTATTTGATAAAGAAAGTAATGTGTTGTCCTCTTACCTACAACTTAGTACAACATGGAAATGTTCAATATGGACTGTTTATCAAAACCGAACTAAGTACTACGGCTTTTTCTTTCGATTTACATGGGGGTTCTCTGCCCGTTCAACAACGGTGGAATGCGTGGTATACCAAAATTTGTTTCGGTTTATTCACGGACAGAAGGCCGTCAGACATAATGTAAACACTGTGTATCCTCACGCTAACAGGAATAGAAATAAAGGATGGTGCACCCGACCATCCATGTTAGCATTCTACATCCCACCGAGGTCGGTATCTGGTGAGTGTATCATCCAAAGCTTCGTTCGTATGTCCAATCGACCAATTTTCGCACGGTTGTCAATTTCTGGCCAAGTATCGTCCAAACTAAACATAAACACCAAATGCGACAGTTTCATTTGCCAACGGTGGAAAGACGACAAATTTATTCCTGACTCAGGCGACCAACATTGACCACTGACCTATATTTATCTACCAAATTAAAATCCAACCGATCATTGTCGATTAGTAACTAGATTTCGGTGATTAAAGCGAGCCCTTTACCGCACAATCACTTCAGAAATTTCAATAACCAGGTCAATGTATCAATGTTCACGGAAGCAATAAAACCACTCAACCTAGCACGAAATATTTGGTTACAAAATAGACCCTCTTGTCGAAATATTGACACCATTGCATTTAATCCTACATCGAAAGTTATATTTCACCTTGTGTTACTGAAACAGAATGCAGCGTAAACTCGAGGGGAAGTTTACAGGAGGATAACCAAACGTTTATCGCCCTGGCCAACAACGACAAGCGTGTATTAGTCGGTTGTACTGAATACAAATAAAAGTGTTTCTATTGTTACAGTTATCTTTCCAGCTACGACATTACTGTGTTGTAAAAATGGTAGAATATTCAATGGTGTATGACATTTTCCACATAGCTGATCGAGCAACATTACAGAAAAACCTTTTCTGCCAAATGACGCTATCACGTTCTCACATACTGCGGCTGGACACCATTTGGATACATCTCAGAAATGACGCATGCCAGGCATGTTCCTTCGTGACAACCATGTACATATTTCGGTCAGACGCTCAATAACCACTGTCCTTTAAAACGTCTTACATTTTGCTTTTCAAGTAAATTGAAGTAAACATGAAAGCAGCTCCTGTTCAATGTCTGATATGAGAGTAACAACTCGTAGAAATATAAAGGAGACGATCTGCGAGATGTTAACATTTCGATTTGTCTTATCAGCAGCAGACTAAAAACACAGATCGTCTAACAAAGGAACATGGTAACAAATGGTTAGACAGAGCAAATTTCGGGTCAAAAGGTCGCTACCATGGCAGACTGACGGCGTAAACCAATAACTTTTGCACACACACACACACACACACACACACAATACTCTGAGTCTTTGTTGGACAAGCACAGCCTCATTGATGGCCAGAATTTCGGGGTTTGCGTGCCGTAGGAACATGATGAGTGACCTGATTGGGTCGACGCTGTGACCTGTCTTCCGGACGGGTTTCGTAAGTGACTATGCAAGGTTTCGCGCCCGACTGCTCGCTTGACTGTCCGTCTGCGCAGCAGACTGAATCCATCATTCTGGGATGTGTTCGGCCATTCGTTCAGACAGACAACGGTCCGTTCTACTGATTTAGTTGTTAGTTCAACTCCAAGTGAACTGATAGACAATACGTGAGACAGAATAGTTGAGTTTATCACGGCTAGTTTTTTCACAACATCGGCCGCTGCAGCGTTTCGTCATGACGCCTTGGCGATGACAGAAGCCTATGGGAAATGTCTGCCAATTTTACTTTAGAGATCGATTTGTAGCAAAGTCACTTGAAGTAACCAGTCTCCAGTTCTGTAACTTTGCACCCATGGTCTACAAGCAGAGCCTAGTTAAAACATTGTTCGACAGAACCCGGCGAATTTGCACAGATGACCGTATAACATAGGAAGGACGGTTCTTAACAGCCACACAACTTCCCAAAGGATATTTAAATAAATTATATATATATATATATATGTTCACGGCAAAAAGAAGTGGAAAGGCCTGTAGTTCACACAACACAAAAGAAAGATGTGCCCATAAAATTGATTCGACAGGCTGTGAATCACACATGCCCTGCAGCTGAATTGTGCCACTTGTCATTAACTTCGGCAGTTAGCTGTGAAAAAACCAGCCGTGATAAACTCAACTATTCTGTCTCACGTATTGTCTATCAGTTCACTTGGAGTTGAACTAACAACTAAATCAGTAGAACGGACCGTTGTCTGTCTGAACGAATGGCCGAACACATCCCAGAATGATGGATTCAGTCTGCTGCGCAGACGGACAGTCAAGCGAGCAGTCGGGCGCGAAACCTTGCATAGTCACTTACGAAACCCGTCCGGAAGACAGGTCACAGCGTCGACCCAATCAGGTCACTCATCATGTTCCTACGGCACGCAAACCCCGAAATTCTGGCCATCAATGAGGCTGTGCTTGTCCAACAAAGACTCAGAGTATTGTGTGTGTGTGTGTGTGTGTGTGTGTGCAAAAGTTATTGGTTTACGCCGTCAGTCTGCCATGGTAGCGACCTTTTGACCCGAAATTTGCTCTGTCTAACCATTTGTTACCATGTTCCTTTGTTAGACGATCTGTGTTTTTAGTCTGCTGTTGATGAGACAAATCGAAATGTTAACATCTCGCAAATTGTTTCCTTGGTTTTTAATAATTCGGTTAAGGACCCGCAGTCCTGTAAGTTTCTAAAATAGTATAATGACTGTTCGCTTTTATCACTCCAGTAAGGAGCCGCTTAGTGCAAACCCGGGATTCCGTGTTCGCTTGAAATTCGCAATATGAGCCTCATATCCTCATCTCAGGTAAACGATGGTCAATATGGTTCTTCTCTTAAGAAGTTAGTCAGTGTCAACTGGCAGAGTTCTTTTTTGCTGACGAAACCTCTTCCGATTCTTGGTATCTTCAGAGTTAATCGCTCAACTCCTATAACCTAAAGGAAGGCGAAAGAAGGTTTTCCACACAGCCTGTGAGCATGATTATGCCAGAAAGACCTTCAACTCTTCTCATGATAGACTATAATCCTCACCGTCATCATGCTGTTCTAAGTGACTTTATCGCCAATAAAACACTATTGTTAATAAACAGCTTGAAGGTAGGTGCAATAAATGCTGAAGAATGTTCCCAATTTAAAACTGCATTCACGTTCACCATGTTCATTGCTAGTGTTCTCACCAAGTTCCTGTCACTGACGGTTACTCTCTGTCCCTTTTAGGATGGATTGTCGGAACCCCAATGCAATCCACTCAGATCGTTCGTTTCTTTCAGTCTGGAGCAAATGGGTGACTTCTGCTCAAGAGACCAAAGCGTCATGTGACGGACTAGTCGTTTGAATTTGTCAACCCAGAGACCGATTTCGCCTATATGGCAAACTGTCAGCTCTGCGGTACTGGTCAGTTACATTGCAGTAATATCAGTGGTCGATTTTCAGTTGTGCGTGCGATGGGTAGATACTTTCGTAGGTGCATGAATGTCTGTGAAACGAGGCCTGGTTAACTGAGTTTTAATAGACACCAAATTAACAGTGGTGCTAACAAAGTCTGGCGATTCTAAGGGTGACTGCAGTACCCAGGTTTAACGATAGTTTGGAGGTATTCCTTAATAAACCCTGGATTCATTGTGATACTGTGAATCGTTTGTTGGAGTGCACCCATAAAGTTGGCTATTATGGTTTACTACGGTTGTGGATGTAACAGTTTCTATTCAGACTATATTCCTTTCCTTCGGTCGAGAATTTTTACTGAGTGATCAGTAGACTGATGTACAAGTAAACAAGAAAAAATTGAAAAGAATCTTCTAGCAGTTAGTATTTCGCCCCCCAAGCATGTGCCACGCTCTGTTTGGTCTAGGGGTACATGGATCAAAGGGAGTTGCATTGCTTTCTGAAGCTCCACATTTGAGACCGAATATGCAATAAGAATGTGTAGAATGGAATAAGGAAGCAGCAGTACAACGTAATTTTTATAAACCCTGGTTCATTTCAGGGCTGCACTTGACAGACTTGCGTGAATCTTACAACACATCTCAACCATCTACCGGCCGAATATGTTATGCGCATGTTTCGTTCGGAGGTCCACAAGAAAATGCTATCAATCTGAAAATTGGACGTAGAAAACCACTACCAAATATGAATTTTACGCATTAATATAAGCAACACGATTATACTTTGATATCTGTGACGTTAGTAAGACGCATATATTCTTAGTAATTCTAAGTAAAAGTTGTAATGCTCAAAATCGAGTGAACATATTTCCAGTCGGAGGAGAAAACACAGTTGATAGAATTGAATAATAGCTACTGACATTTTGTATTGCTTGGCAATGAATACGGAACTTATTGCGTGTTGGGACAAGGTAACGTAAGAAACCAATGTGTTAGAAATATAAAGAGCTTAAACCAAAAATGGTTACATCTTTTCCCTTGTTATCGTTAAAGAATATGTACCCCACTGGATGTCCTTTTTGCTGTTGGTGAACCAGAACTGATAAGTACGGAGTAAATTACAGCCCCACGTTTATTACGGATAAGGCTACGTACATGCAAATACACAGGCGCAGTTCACACGAACTGTGCCTGATGATCAAAAGAATGTCAGCCAGGCAGGTCACACATGGGCAAGTGTAAAATCGGTTTCACTCTACCCGAACATATTTCTAGCGTACATGTAGCCTATCACCCTAATGCCGGTCCGAGGTTTCGCCAACACATTTAACTAGTCCAGTTACTCGCCATTTTTTCTTTATGGTCTCGACGGCGTATTAACTGGTGTGTAGTTTTCAAATTTGAAACCAGTGACACCGTAAGTTTGGGCGCTAACCTGCTGGCCTGCCTTCTAAATGTCATAAACCAGCTGTCACGTAACATTTTATGTGTAGTCTGGATGATTGGTAGTCCTCAATCCCGACACACACTTGCACACGCAAATTTTCGTATCTACATCATATAAATCTGGAAACGGTTTATATTTGAAACAACTTTGGCATTCAAACAGACTTTTCAACTAGCCAGTCACATAAAGAAGTCTTAGATTCGGACTTCGCTCTTTTTGGAGTCTGCCAGTAGTGCATATCCTTGTGACGATATGGATATGGACTCCACCGTACGTCCTCATGAAGCAACCACGTTAAATCCTGGCGGAATAAACGGATAAAACCAAGTCTTTTTGGAAGCAGCAAAACCCATGCACCGTAACAAAATCACACAGCAATTTTAATCCCAAAGCACTTGTGTGGTTTGTGGTATACAATATTACGCCTGTTAGACCCTGCATTTTCAATGGACTGATAAATGGGGCAACTTATCTCGACCCTCTTTCAGGTCTTTTGTCTCGATAACTGCAAATGTCGGATCCGGAACGACGAAGGAAAACCTATTTTCTCTGGAATGGAGGACCCACTCACTATGCTAAATGGGTTGGAGAGCGATCGGACAAAACATCTCCACAAAAAATATACTGGTCGAGACGGCTCATTCCAGGGGACTTCACTAGACTTTGTATCGGATTATATGAACTTCATGGCATACACTCCGTGTCTTCATTTCATCACCGGACTAGTGAAGAACATACTAACAGTTCAGAGGACTGTTGTTGTTAAAAAATTTGGAAAATTTCATCAGAATACTAGACGCCAAAACAACAAATACACTGGAAATGGGAGCGGCATTCTTAATGTTTGCAGTAGCATTTACCTGTCACGTCGTTGAGAACATAAAATCATTAGATTCCCTCGCGGAAGTTTTACTTGACTGAGGTCAAGCTACTGATCGTCTTGGATTTGTAACTGAAGCTTAATTCTGACATGTTGTTAACGCCAAACACTAGACAGCTTTTTTTCAGCCTCTAACACACGCTTCTCGAAGTCTAGTTAAAAAAGTTGCAAAATTGATCTCGAATGGATACATTAGCTAACGTTTGTTAATCGTTTTGAAAATATCGTCACCAAATGTGATCAGAAATTTCGAACGTTGTATTTGACATGTTTATACTCAATAAGCTGAGAATAACACGACCTTACAAGTACGACATTAGTTCACCCCATGCGACTTTTGTCAAATTTGTACAACATTCCTGCTAGTGATGGCGTGTTACTTTCAGTTCATTTCTGTACAAACACTTATAGTTGTGTGACTGCTGACACAGTAAAATGACATCCACGGAATACTTGGAGGTAGACAAATACTGCAAAATCTCTAAGCTCGTCAGAGCGACTATGGGACTTGGGTGATTCACAACTGAACGTGACAAAACGTTTGGTTGTGACAAATACCTTCCAGGTCAGACTTCAACCGGACCTTTGAAACTTAATTTGTGTTAGCTGGACGAAATAGTGCTTGTCTAAGACAACTGGCTTTGGTGGATGTAAACAAGTGGCTGTGCTTGTGTTTGATTCTGAATGTTGGAATGATCCGAGAGTGACGATTGTGCCTGGAACTGCTAAATGTGATAGCTCAAGTAGCATCGTAAGGTCATCACTATTTTCCACCGTTTCTCACCTTGATATGTATGTACGTGTAAGAAAGCCGAGCCTAGTAACCTCCAATCTCTCAATATGGATTTATGTTATTTTTTTGAGCAACTCTTAGACAGATAGCGAAAATCGTCCACTTACTGAGTGGACTGAAGTATTACCTAGAAGACGTGTTAGAGACCTGCCGCCTTCGTGTATCTCCTTATCATAGACGGTGCAGTTGAACAGCATTAGTGTAGACGAACGCGCGATAGTTCAAATCAAAATTCTACGGGTATAAGGTAAACCGTCAAAACAACCACATTAGGTGCCTATTTTTCAGGTTAATTGCAATAACGGTGATTCACCTTTAGAGTGTTATGGGATAATTTGAATAAAGCGAATGAATTTTTTGAGGAAGCTATGTTTGACGTTCCTTATATTGCAACATCAAATTTCACAGAGCCAATTTTGTTTTATAGGAGTCACACTGGTAAGCTAACAGAAGTCCAGCGAGGCTTGTTGCAGGCCGGTCAATCTGGATTACTTCTCCAGACTACTTGTCTCAAAAGCAATGCCTAAACTAGCGACCTTATTAGTGTATGCTTAGTGGGGTTAGTCTCCAATCTAATTATCGAGTTGTGAAGACTACTGTGATAAAGTAAACAAAATGCGATTTTACGCTGTGATTTGATTTCATTCATTTTGCGCTGTGTTCATCTGGGAGAATTATGAATCATTCATCTGAAATAAAAACCTCTTCAGCTTTCTACAGAACGTTCACAGCACAGTGTTCACCAGCTTTAAAGCACCCGTTGCCGGGCAAAATAAGGACAAACAATGGACCTGATTGGCAGAATTTTATCTTGCCTATCTGGACCCAGTGAACACGCTTGAACAACGGCACCATCTGCATGCGTGCATCTGCGTGGCAACTCGCACCTGAAAATGTCTTACATTGGTGGTTTAAAGGGTTTGTAGTAGATGTCACCGCCTACCAAACAATTCTATAGTTCTCAAAATATTTTCCATTGAAAATCCCCGCCCGTCCCCATATAACAACCGTTTGACTAAGCTCAGTACAGCAGACACTCACCTTATCTCAAACACCAACCTGCCTGGTGAACATTTAACGCCGTGTATGTTGGTGTGACGTGTCAGTCTGTCCTCATTCGATAAGCGCATACCACACCGTATTGGCGTACAGACTGTGCACCTTGGGCTCCCTTCACTATGTTTACCAACCTCAATGTTTATTGCTTTGTCTGTACAACACAGACTTACTGTTTGTTTCGAGACCGTTATCACTTCGCTGACTTACATCCATCTAACTATGTATGTTTCCTCTTTTGTCCTGGAAATTGCACTGTCAAACCAATTCACCTTCCAGCTGAATTATGTCATATCTAAAAACGGGGGTATTGTCGATGACACAGAATTTTCACGTCAAGTGTTATACGGTATTGTACATATTTTCATATTGCGCTTTATGTTTATATACAGTTTGCACCACTTTTCCTTGTACAGAATGAACTTTACTTGTTTGAATTGATTCTGCCTAGCAATACACTTTCGTCTCCTTGACGTTCCTGTTTCACATAGGTTGGGATTGCCTGTGTGGGCTATTGGGCTGCTGCGTTTTGTACTGA
>LUCH01003267.1:14861-25622 GCA_013368495.1 Paragonimus heterotremus | reverse complement strand
CCGGTAAGATTCAGTAATACGGAGTTCGTGGTTCTTCAGCAGATTCTGTCTCGGTTTGGTTGCTGTACGTCTGCACCGATCAAATGAACTGCTGAAATGGAGAGAGTATGTGAGGTGCGTTGAGTGTTGAGGCAGCTGGCAGCATTCGGGCACCTAGGGAGGTTGCACCGTTTTGTTGTATAACAGTGAGAGAAGAAGGAAGTGACAACAATGAAGGTACATGGGGCTATACGTGTCTGACTGTCAACGGCCATCTTGGGGTAATCCAGTCATCTGGTTGCCTTTTAAATGCATCGACTGACGTTGCCATGCCAATCGTCGCAGGAATTGAGTTCCATATCGAACAGACTCGCACAGCAAACTATGTCGTCTGCATAAAAGGGTACTACGTGGTATGGAGATCTTGTACTTATGGTCCCTGAAACTCATAGTACGGGCGAGTGTAAATAGATTTTTGTTGGGGTGACTCGGAGAGCATAAGATTTTGTATGTTAATATAAGATCACCCCTCAGATGCCTGTAGGCTAACGAGACTAGTTCCAACTTCGAGAGACGGTCTTCATACGACAAAGAAAACAACCCCTCAACCCGTTTAGTGGCCCGTCTCTGGATTTTGTACAGCATAATTCTCATTGTTTCTCACATTTCTCGGTTTCTTCAAATTCACATGTACACTCGTTTGAATCATGTGAGTTGATTCAATTGACAACACACAAATTAGACTTCTAAGGTCGCGAGCCCTTTGTTTTCTCTTTGCGTTCAGTGTCACGTGCACACAGATTTCGAGAGAGTTAACGGCTAACGGAATCCGCATTTATTTCAGCACATTTCCAAATTCATCTGTCATCAGAGTTATCTTCGCTGTGACTTTCGAAGTTATCTGGCAGCTACACGATAGATCGCATCAATCGGACGCTTCATTCTGTGTGGTGGAACGCTAAACGATGCACCTTCACGGACTATGGGGGTCAGTTATTTTCATTTTTTTCATCACCCTGTGATTTTGTATTCACATGTGAATTGTATAAAGCGTTTAGATCCATTACTAGGGCTTCAATCCGCGTTATTCCTTCCCTGTTGTTTGTATCAGTTATTCGAGTTACTGTTCAGTACGATTTGGTTATAGCAGCGGGTGGCGGGGTCCTTTCTACAAGTCGCGGTAGGAATCCTCAGTGGACCGCTCCAGTGTTACTGGTCGACAAGCAGGAGGGGTGATGCTTTTTATTCACGATGGTATTCTCACCACTCTCGTACTAGCCAGAGCCGATGATGATGGTACTTACGAGGGATTGTGGTGCAGGATAAAGTCAACACCAAAAGGCTCTGTTATGCTCGGTGTTATATATTGCACTCCTGGATCGTGTCCACTCCAACTGTTGGACAATTTAACGATGTTTGGAGCTAGTAACCACTGCTTGATACTGGAGCATTTCAACTCATCTTACATCAGCTGGAGAACACTAGCCCGCATCAGTGGTTCAGACAGTTTTTCAGAGACATTGCTTCGGCTAGTCGTTGACGAGCTGTGCTTGTACCAGCATGTGGAAGCTCCCACATGGTTACAAGCCAAATGCCGCTCTAGGTTGGATTTGGCATTCTTCACGTTAGAGTCCGACATCAACCGTGTTGACATCTTGCGCCCAATAAGGAGGAGTGACCATTCGTTACTGGATATATGGTTGCCTCGGTTCGATAGAATATCTGGGGGACTCCGGTCGGAGTAATGAGACAGGCTGCGCGCGAATACGACTGGAGCGGCAGCATAAACACGGTTGATGGGCGTTAGTGCAAAATCGGAGGTAACCTGCTGGCTTTCGTAGAATGGCTTGCAACAGTGTCCCGTGGTCGCTCCCACTGTAAAAGGCCACCGTGGTTCGATGTAAAATTGCGTGCCATCCTCAGGCGCGAACACCGGCAGTGGATGAACTACCGGGCTGGTCATGGTGCCTATGATGCTCATCAGAAAGCACGGAATGAATGGAACATTACGAAGGTAAGAAAGTGTCAAAAATACGAGGAAAGGCTGGCCGCGGAATCGGCCACAGCACCCAAGGGGCTCTGGGCGTTTGTCCGCCGGCTGACCAGAACTAAGGCGGCAATCCTGGCGCTGATGAATCAGAGTGGAAACTAGATGTTTGAGGACTGGGATAAAGCTCAGCTAGTGGCTAGACATTTTGCTTCGGTTTTCTCCCAGGACAGTGCTGAATCTGTCTTGCCCGGTGACTGGACCATACGTAATCGACACGCTATTTAGCGTTGGAGAGGCGAAGCGTGAGCTAAGGTCGACCGGTGTCAACAAGTCCCCCGGCCCGGAAAACATCTACCATTTGTTGATGCACGAACTGGCGGCGGAATTGGCTGCGCCGCTGGCGGACCTGTATCAACAGTCTTTGAACGAAGACAAACTGCCAAGGGAGTGGAGACAAGTGGTAATCGCGCCTATGTGCAAGGGAGGAGGACGGTCGGAAGCTGTCATCTACCGACCAGTATACCCGACTTGTGTACTTGGTAGAGTAATGGAGCGGCTGATTGTCCGCCATCTCCAGGGGCGTCCGAACCAACCCGCGACTCTCGCCTGGAGGCAACACGGACTCCGGAGTGGGCGATCTCGCTTGACGGACGTCCTGATTACCAGAGAGCGATGGGTGGTAGCGACAGCGGACGGCTTGCTTATAGCCTACTGGATAACAGACTTCATCCGTAGTGGGACATTTGCTTTAAGGTTTAATCAACGATTATCCGAATGGCTGCCTGCCCTAAGTGGTGTTCCACAAGGGTCAGTGCTCAGGCCCATGCTGTTTCTGGTCTTTATCAGTGATCTATTTGACCAGTTGCAGTCGCCTGCCCTCGTCGTCGCGGACAGCATGAAGGTGTGGAGGACAGTCTCTTCAGAGGAGGATAGAGATACAGTGCAACAGGACTTAGATACGATTTCAACATGGACGGTGCAATGGGGCTTGCCTCCAGACACGAATAAATGCCCCTTCATGCATCTGGGAAATATCGCGGATGTCAGGGCCTATCATGTTGGAGATCACTTATTGACACAGTGTAATACAGAACGTGACCTCAGGGTTTTAGTGTCTGACACCCTCAAAACACAGGCCCACATAACACAAGCTTGTGTTCAAGCCAGGAGAGTGTTTGGGGCTATCGGTTGATCCTTTGCTAAATTGTCCAAGGAGGCCTTTTGTTTACTCTTCTCATCTCGTGTTCGTCCGAGACTAGAGTACGGCCACGCCGCAGTGTTTCTCTGTACACAAAGTGAGGTATCTCAACCTGAAAGAGTACAGAGAGCAGCCACATGCATGGTTGTTTGAATGAGGGGCCTCTCCTACAACCGGCGGCTAGAGCACCTGGACACGTACCTTCAGAGTTACCGCCGGCTCCGCGTTGACCTTACTGCGATACGCCGCATTTTGCGAGGTGACATGGGTGAAGAGCTCAGAGCAGACTTCCCTCCTCCGAAATGAGCACAGATTCCGGGGTCATCCTCTCACGAATCTCAAACAACGATCGGGACGAATTCATGCTGTATTTCGACTGTCATGGTGAACCGTCTATAGTTGGAACGCACTATCAGCGCTGGTGGTGCTAGCACCCAATGACGTGGTCTGTAAGCTGCTTTTAGATGGACATATGATGGCGCGCTGGAAGAAGGGAGATAGTTAACCCTGTTCATTCCGGTGTCAAGGCGCTCAGTGAATAGGCTCAAACAGTCGGCGACTCCTGTCTCCCATCAATGAACAGTGAACAATGGACGACAACCTAACTTATGCTGATGATTTGAAAAGCCGGAATGCCTGGGATCTCAATGCATTGCAGATTGACCTTGACTTTCAGCTATTTTTTCACCGGCACGAGGTTGGAGGCTCAAGTGACCCGGATCCAGTCAGTTTGTCGGTTTCAATGTCAGCGGTTTTCTGTTGCCCTGAAAGTCATTCATTGAAACAGGATGTAGCACTGCCCCTTGGGTTACAGATAACAGGCAAAACAGCTTAAAATACTAATCTAAGAACTTCCCAAGCGAGTGAGACTCTAATAACACTTTGAAACGGTCCCTATTAATCCCTAATGGACGGTCGTTTCTGTGGTTGATAATCCTGTAGGGGAGGAACTGTTGCTTGAATAAGGTCCGGGGTCAAAGTCGACAGAGCGTTTTGTCGTGACTCCTTCGACAATCATCAACTATTGGGGTGAAGTATTACTGGATGTGTCCTCTGCTAAGGGAGACTTGCGTAAGAATTAAGTCGCCGCGGAGTCTTCGAAATACAAGTGTGTAAACATCAGGAATTTCGAGACGAGGCTTGCGGGGGGAAATGTCGCAGACCTGTGACCATTTTGGTAGCTACTTGCTGGACAAGTTCGATGGCGAGTATGTCTTTCTTCAAGCCGGTGCGTACGATTCCATTAGCGTTATTAAGCAGCGGTCTGTGTAGACATCGTCTATGCAGGGAAAGGCTTTTTTATCAGCCTACGAGTCCCGAATCACCCTGCAGCGACTATCTGGTGGTGATAAAAATGACAAGTCGGTCGACAGCCAAATCCGTAGGTCTTTTTTACGGTCAACATTCGCGAAATCTATTACACTTCATGTGCCATGTACCCCAATTAGGTTCTTAGAGTCTCTTCCGGGCGAAATATGTTCACACTTGCAATCGTTAGATGACTCCAGTACTCCGACCAGCACTAAATACGACCGTATTTTGAGAGCCAACGAGTAACTAGACGAAATAGCAACAGCGGAACGACAAGCTAGCACGCAGTTGGGTCGTTGGGTCGAGTGTGCGAGGTACTTGTTGATATCCATACTCGTTCAAAACAAATATTCAAGCACGTACGAAAGTTGGAAACAAAAAAGTACATGTGGCGATCGTGGCGCTAACATAATTAGCAATAAACAACTAGAGTCGCTTCACTGTCCGTAAAGACAGTGGTGGTCATTTTGTAATAAAAAAGCTATTCAACGATCGATACACGGGTTCGTGACAAGGATCCAAGGTAACCGGATTCATTCGGTTTTTCTTGCTTATTGTCAAGCGGGCGTCTGTTGACCTCAAAGGCAAACAATAAAGACATTGTGTAGCACCGCTCTTGGGAACTACAGTGAATTCAACCTTACGGGTCCTATTTCAAAACAAAGACGTATTCGAAGTGCAGCTGGTCACTGCAGACGATGCCCAACGTGTTAGATTGCTACCGTGCAAAGTGGACCCTTTGTAGTTCAGCGCTATGCTGGCTTCATTCTGCCAGAGATTGTTTGTCATGTATCATTCAGGGGCAACGTCAAGTGTCTTGGCCGAATCTTTGGCGATAACCCTCCCTTTTCATCCTCTGCCACAAGTGCGTCCAAATGACCAGGTGCCAATCCGAAGTTCTGGTCACCTGCGCCGGGGACGTCAATCGAAAATGTGAGTGCCTCCGGCTGCCCTGCATGTCCGATGATCAATTTAAGACGCTTACTTTCGTCTGTGGTCCCCAGTCAGTGGTAGGTGCTGAGATCCGCAATCGCCTCCTGGACAAGATGGAACACGATCCTGAGATGACGCTCCGACTGGTCACTACTAAATGCCAAAGGTTGGTCAACCCCAAACATGATATAACGATAATCCGACAGTCGTCAAAACCTGTAACGCCTCTGTGTATCCAATCGATACGCTCTGGTCATCCCCACCCCGGTGGATCGCAGCCACCCAATCAGGAATGATCTTCGAAACCTCTGACATCCTGTTGGCAATGCGAGGGATTGGCATTATGTGCGCTTATATCCATTTCATAAACATAAGTGCCAGAAATGCAGTTGTTGAAGTCACAAGGAATACCACTGCCCATCAGACGGACAAGTGAAATCATAGCCCAGATAGAGGGCCCTCGGTCGACGATTCCAGAAGCCGGCCTGGCAACCAATATGCATCATCGTCACATTGTTGGCCAATTATTCTTCCGGACGGAAGTATATTACGTTGGTACTTAATGGCACTGTCCTTTGGCTATAAGTTAACGCCGCCTTTCACATCGAAATCATTTTAAGGGGGACATGAAACATGATGGGCCTGCCTGTCGTGAGTCCAACTATTCACAGTGCCCGTAAATGCTCTGTCCCGTATGATTGGCTCGCAGACATCAGATGTAGAAGAGGCTATTATTGCTACAGTGCTCTTTGAAGCAGACGTCAGTCAAACGTTCTCGGAAATCATCCGAAACTCTCGGTCATGACCGAGATGGTTGCTGAAGCAACTCCGCGAGACTGAACATTGCACTCTGTGATATCCTCCAATCAGAACCGGTGGCCGGATAGAAGACTAACGGGGGATTCGGCCCAGGTATTCCGGAGATGTTCCGCTATATCAACTTTTGAGCGCTGTATCCTCTTTTGTGGACGCGGCGACATCTCGTTAACACTTCGGCCCAAGGTGATTCACCAGCTTCAAGTTGGTCACCCGAGCATCAACTGAATGAAGGCGCTGGCTTACAGCCATGTCTACTGACCTGGCATGAATGAACGGCTGGAGCAACTGGTTAGAGGCTGCCACGGTTGCGTTTCCGCATCCAAAGTATCCTGAACAGCCCCATTACGATCCTGACTGATCCCTACGGTTTGGTGATCGCAGATACACTTGGATTTTGCTGAGCCCCTCCACAGTCAGGACCTCCTGATTGTCGTTGACGCCTATTCCAAGTGGCCAGAACTTGTTCAAATGAAAACCCTTACCACAAGGTCAACCAGGAACACAGTTTACTTTATCAGTACTTGCTGACTTCTGTCACCAGAACGACGTTGACCACATCCGATCACCGTCTCACCATCAGCAGTCCAATGACAAAGCGGACCGCTTTATGAGTGTTAATGTAACTGTCTGCGTTGAGTGTTTGATGACTGTTAGTTTCTATGAATTTCGTTTTCCACGATCCCTGTGTTCTATCATTCCCTTCTCGTTGATCCTTCTTTTTCTAACACCGGAAATTTTCTTGGTAGTGATTGCGAGCCTTTATTACGAAGACTGACACGACCATTCAATTTACGTGAGCGACAAATCAGTGTCCTCGTCAAAGTTACTTTTAACGTATTGTTGAATCCCAGTAAGGCTTACTTGTGGAAACCTATTCTTGATCAGCTTTTCTTCCTTACTTCCCACTGCTGGACCTTCGTTTATATGTAGCCTGGTTTCATTTGCACTTGATCGCTTCGCCATTACGCGACTGTTGCACTTAATCAGATTCACGAAGGCCGACAATCCCGGTACTTGAATATCTGGTGGATTCACTGTGGAGGTTATGTGATGGTTCCAGAAACGCAGAAATGAGGAATTTACTTAATTCCACACCGGAGCTCGTTTTGACCCAGTGGTAATAAAGCAGCGCGTTAGCCAGCAAAATCCTATTGTAACCAGTACCTGTACGGCGTAATTGTTTACGCAGTGAACCAACAGTAGCACGCAGTGTTCCGTTATGAATTATCATCGCTACACGTCTGTTGTTATGTTCCATTCACTTTGCGATAACTTTGTTACACCTCAGCACTTTATTAACAGGAAACTTCCACATGCGGCCCTCTTCCCTTTTTGATCCGAATCGGTTGTTCAGCGAGCTCAAAGTTTCTAGACGTTCGTTGCATTACAGACGTGACCATTCTAGATCCAACCCATCGATAGACTTCGCGACTGGACTAAGCAAAGTTCAAGCAACCACTACACTTCTGGGATTAACAGCGATATCGTTTGGTTTGGTTAGCGCGTCTACCACTTTTCGGAGACCAATGCAAATGTTACTCCAGGACCTAGCGCTGCCACTCACCAGACAACCGGTTTCGAACAAGAACCCCCGCTTTCAATGAATCAGAGGAGTTCAGCAATTAGTCCCAGTTCAAACCCAAGCAGCAAATTACGAAGTGATTGTCATCAATCCGAAATCCAGAATAGTTTCTCCGGAATACCAGTGAATGACATTGGACGACGTGGAGACTACTCCACTTATAAGGAGGATTCACAGATTTTCCGTGCCCTGTTCTTTGGCTTCAAAGCTCGCCTTCGCTACTAGAGTAACTTGTATGGGCAAGAGGATAAATGGAAAAACTCACCTTACACTGAATATCACGGATTCAGGCAATCTGAACACTCTGGCTGTCCTAGAAGTCGCGAGCGGCTACGTGAAATCAGAAAACTTTAGGTCGCAGCGTTGAAAGCCTCGGGCTTATAGACGCAAGAATCTAGACATTCTGGCCCCGGGCCGTCACCCGTCCTGTGTATTGAATTGAATTAAAACTGAATTGAGCTCCTGTGTTGAGGCAACTAGGATTGTTCACCCTGCTGTCTTCACATCATCTGCAAATACAAGGCGCGAGTTCCTAGGCCGTGTCAAAGCTGTCGTGAGTGAAACGCAGGTTCCAGGCTGGAGTCGCAAATCGCCATGTTCCCGTCAATTGGTCTCTTTCAATGTCTAAAAGGGTATCTTTAGGACTGAAATACAATAGTTGGAAACAATTACAGAGTAAGGTAACTGACCTAACTATGTTTCGGTCGGATGTTGGTATAATGGCGTCCCAAAGCTATCCTTATAAGAACAACTAACGGCTTTGGGATGGAGGTTGTTTTAGTAGATGATGAATCTGTGATGTCTACAGGGTGAACTACTTCAGATTTCTTTCATCTATAGATTCATATATAACGCTGTCTCCCTCAATACTGAAGGTACATCGCATATTCATGCAAATAAAACTCCCAGTGAGAAATAGGCTGCAAAACCAGTCGCGGCATTTGAGTGGCTATCGTTTCAGTAGCGGGATTAATGATATTTGCTAATAACATGATTCGCGGCCCCCAACCAATGTGACACCATCTAACAAGCCTGCTAACCCCGAAGCCCATTGTGCTGGCCAGAATAAGAACTTATCTTTTGTTGACTATCGACAACTAGACAGGCGTTCGAAACCGAACTACTGGAAACCTAAGACACCCGTGCAGCTACGGCTGGCCCACGAAGTCAAAGGAACGAAAAGAAGCTGGAGGTAGCCCAGCCCATCCACCTTGATGGTACTGTAAAGCAAACTCCGTAGACACGAGCACCAGCGCACAGGATAATACAACCTATCTCGCCATAGCTGTACAGTGGTCCGTAATTGCGTTCGACCTGCCTGAGAGTAGTTCAGAAATGCCAGTGGATTGAACGAAACATGATAGAAAAGAATTTTTAAGGTGTTTCGAACATTTTGGTCCTCCTGTTATTTCTCCTAAACGACTTCAGTTGCTACGAAACAGCCATGACACCAAGTGCGCTTCCATTTGGCACCCTGTGCAGGTTACCCACCATATCGTGGCCGACTCAGAAAAGTAAATGGCGCTGCAACAGGCTAGACAAAACATAATGAGAACTGATTAAACGTACGTCCTGAATGAGACAAGTGCAGGCCCCGAAGTAGCTGTCCAAGAACCAAACAGTTGATGAAGGTAGGCGCAGATTCATTAATTTGTTGCTGCCCGGGAGGCTAACCAAGCGCTTTTACGGTTGAAGAAGACAGTGGCATTCAGAAATCTGGTTGTCTTATAGCCTAAGTTTAGTGCACACGTATGGCCATATTTCAGGTGTTATAAACAGGATTCTTAAGCTTGTGGGATTAGCATGTTCGCCGAGCCCCGCATTTAGGTCGAAAACGTTTCATCACCAAGCGAGGTGACATTATCAGTAAGTAATTGTTTTAGCGCACAGTTTTTAAGCGTGGATTTTGGTGAAGTTCGATGGATGCCTTCTTTAACATAGTAGAGTGAGTTGACCCTCTGACTTCAATTCTGGAAGATCGCTCTCTGCTGTTTTTATCCTCGACCTGGATTATCACTGGCTGATTCTTGTTGCATTCGAACTATGACCTGATGCACGATTGGCTATTTCCTGCCGTTCTTGAGACTTTGACCTGGAATCTAAATGATCGTTCTCTGCTGCTGTCCAACCATGACCTCCAATCTGACTGGCTGGTACATGTAAATCGATCGAGTGACTAAGATTTTCGTTTTGACATTCCATCCGATTGGTTACACATTGTCTCGTTTCGACTTTGGTTTGATCTGTTCAAGTTGCTCGATTTTAGCTTACCGCTATTTGGACTTGGGGGTGTCTACCTCCCCGAAAATCCTTGGTATGCATTGGTTCATAGGTTTTGTCCAGCAGGGCGTGTTTGCTTACTAGTTCGACTGATGAATATCAAGCATCGAGAAATTCTCTTTTATGTCTGATTTTTGTATAAATGAGGACTCCTGCTGTATTCAAATTGAAGGTGTGTTCAGTTGCATCCTCAAGAACGAAGATCAAAGAAAATTGATCCTGCCACTTGACGGATGATTGGTGTACATGTATTCGGATTGATGATATCCTTCCGATTTGGCCGACACGGCCATCGGATTTTGTGAACGGCATTTCTTCTGTCGGCGGGTTTCAGTTGATCCTTTGATTTTGATAGTAATCTTCGTAACGTTGCCGTCGGCTTGTGTGGTCTCAGGAGTCTTGCGTTCATTTCTGATACTGTTTTGATGTATGGTAATGCTGTTCGTTTCGTCGATGGTTCGGTGGAGTTCGGATTTCTGTCCTCCTGCAGTAGACCCCGTCAGAATATTAGAGTGGGCATCCTTCGAACTTCACCAAAATCCGCGCTGAAAAATTAAACACTAAAACAATCACGCACTGATTACGTCACCTTGCTTGGTGATGGAACGTTTTCGATCTAAATGCCAAGTTTGTCGAATATATCAATAGAAAAACCATCAACACGAGCTA
>LUCH01003266.1:20056-70775 GCA_013368495.1 Paragonimus heterotremus | reverse complement strand
GGGTATATAATGCTTGTGTGCCCTCCATTTTGCTTTATGGTTCGGAAACGTGACCTGTCCATAAGGAAGATATCAACAGGCTTGTTGTGTTTAACCATCGTTGTCTCCGCCAACTGGCCCATATTAAGTGGAGTGATTGCGTGAGCAATGTGGCCGTTTGCTGGCGCGTATTCCGGAACGCTCGGGATGCGCGACCAATTGGTCAACTAATCACGGTACACAGCTTGCGTTGGTTGGGTCACGTACTCCGTATGTCATCTGATCGCTTACCCTACTGGACATTATATGCTGAGGCCATCAACACTTGGGTAAAACCGCGTGGTGGTCAAGCAACAACGTGGTCACGAAGTATGAAGACGTTGACTGCTCCATTGAGCAAAGTAGGTAGGTGTCGCCTGCCTGAATGGGGTTCTCGTGATCACTCAAACCGTTGGTTAGAGATGCTATCCGAGATGGCGATGTATCGCAGTCGATGGCGTACCTTTATTCATACCATTTCTAGTTCTTCCGCTTAGTCTTCCTTTTAGTACCGTTTTCTTCTAGGATATTCCACGTCACTGTTGAGGTGAACGGCGGCCCGAGCCACAGTACCTTTTGGTCAGGCTCGTGGTTGTTATGATGATGATGATGAAGATACGAGAGCTGAGTTTAGTGTTGGATCGTCCAGGCCTAGACGAAAGCCAGGTAACAATAATTGAAGACCAGGACTTCCTGTGTAGCAGAGTGATATTTTCACTATTGTTGACTGTGCATGGAGGTAAATGGGGATTTAAGATTTGTGATCTATATTTAAAAAAAAAGGTTTTAAGTTAGCTGGCTGTTTTATGACTCTCAAGAAACGGCCAGTCGTGGTTTGCTTATTTCCATTTTTCGGTAAAATTACCTTTAATACAAATTGCATACCTAACCACTGTCTGTTTTTCTTGCTATCACATAGTGTTTTCTGGTGACAGATTTCATCTGTCAGCTGAAATAAGCTATCGATCTACTCACTTACTTAGTTCAGAATAAATACAAACCTGAAACGAGTCTGTCATGTTTGATTGGCCACAATACACGGTGGACCAATTTTATTGCCACAACTTAGAATGCTTACCAGTGGGGAATCTTGCTTGCACATCTTGGCGACCATTAGATGGACGTTAGTTTGACGTTTGAAAGACCTGCCTGTCACACAACAATATGTCTTCACCTAATCCTCGAAGTTCAAGACCATGAAAGCCAGTTTACTGTTTAATTAGTCCAGGGGGAAAAGTACTCGTATTGAATCAAGTCTGTTGTTCACATCATTTGAACAAACCCTAAGCCAAGCTCTTATGTCTGATATAGGTGTGATTTAGTTACTCAAATGGAACAACTTTGTGGTGTTTTTGCAGTGTTTTTACATCGTGATGCAAAAATAATTGATCTGTTTATCAACTTTGGTTATATTAGTACTTTATAACACTATTTCCTATCCATTCCTCTACCAATCCTTCTTGGTTATCGCGCAGCATAAACCGGCGACAAACCATTAAACTTATGAAACAAGATGAAGTTGAAAATTGCTTCTTTCCTGTCATATTACAGGGGGAATGTACTTGAACCATCTCAGGAGTAACTGGTTTTCACATTGTTAGAATAAGTACGATACTGCAGCGATCGGATTAATGTATGTCAAAGACTAACGGGTCATATGCTTTTGTTGTACTTTATATACAAGCGAGTGATCAGTTGATGGCTTGCATTGGCGGGTTATTATTTTCTTTAGGTGTATCAAGATGAAAAAATCCTTGACTGTAAGTTGGGGAGACTACAGACTATGGTTGGTTAACGATGTATTTTTTAGTCTGCTGTTTATTATGGTCGACCATGCTTGCCAGCGCGTAGTTGAGTATGTCGCTTTTTTTTCGTTAAGCACTCTTCGCATGCGGAAGAATATGGTCAGTTATGTAGATTCTTGATAGAGGTATAGCTTTCAGTGTTTGATGCACTTGTAGATGTAAAGAGCCTCTGATTTCTGTACAGGTACATTCTTTCGCAAATTGTCTTTATGCAGAATTTTAGTTATACGTTTGTGCTTCTATTTAGCACAGTAACCGTTTGAAAAAGCTGCTTCATAGTAATCAAGGTTGATTGATATGATTTTTACAGTGTAGTTATCTCATGTTATACATTTGTGAGCAACCGAATGTTCACACCGGTTCTCAGTATGAACAGTTTTCCGCTTCAAAGACCTCGCGAATATCACAAGGTATACACTCTGGTACAAAATTATATGACCACCCCGTCTTTTAGCAGTCTCTTTCTCACAGGCAAGCCAATAGCAGCCATTTTTCACAGCAAACGAACAGATGCTATTTGAGAGTTGCAGGCCAAATTTTATTTGTGTAGCCTTTATAGAGAAAGATTTCAAAGTTCCAACAGATATCATTCAGAAAATACACGCCTCCTGCGAGACGTTGCCTTACTGAAAAGTCCTTCGACAACCTGGAGAGTAACGGAGAGTATTTTAGTTATAGGACATGGGCGCATTCATGTTCAACTTATTAATTACCCTCAATATCTCCACAACAATTTCATAACACAAGCTAAACAAAACTTCACGGCTAAAGTATAATTGAATTAGTAAAACTTTTTTTTGGGGGGGGGGGGAACCAGTGGCAGTTACAGAATCGTTCATTTTTTGGTTGAAATTCATGTTCCTTGGGTCCATCATTCGCATTTCCTTCGATTCATTGACGGGCAAGGAAATTAATCCAAATGGGTTTTTGCGCATGGAAATACTGCCATAATCTTCGAAGAAGGTAGTGTGTTACAGTCCACACAATAACGACAGAAGTTCATGTGTTATATATGGAGTGGCACTTTTGGCACTTCATGTTAGCCAGCTGATCGCCGCAGATAGTAATCAACGCGCGACAGTTAACTGCAGATGCTGGAACATTTTCCGTTATTTTTCACTCCAACTTGACAAGGGATTACTATTTTCCAGGAACACATGGTTGTTTATCATTGGGATACGGTTACTTCTTCGTAGAATGCTAGGCTGCATTTATTTTCACGTTATAATCTTCCCATTTCCCAACTTAACCGATTCACATGTTGGCATGATGTGGACTGTGCAAATCCAAGACGGAGTGTTAGTCACGTGACATTTAGTTTATACCCAAGTCACTGGCATCAATGTCCAGTATACGCGATGAGGCATATCTGATTCCTATCCACTTGTTTATCTGCCTGTAGACAATGTTTTGCTGGCACAGCAACCTTAGGTCACCGTGGCAGTCTGTAATGACAAAATGTTATTCCGTCTAATTCTGATATTTTTGTGTATGGTTTATTTTCCATAATAGCCATTCAAACAAATGTAGTCGATAGCTTCTGTACGATTACTGCAAAATGCCTTTTAACGGCTTGCTCTTGAAGACGGTACTACTAGGAAATTGGATGGTCGTATATTGTTTTTGTGGATGTGGTTCACGTCGTAACCATCGTCGAGTTATCAAATGAAAACGAATGTTTCAATTGGTAATCGTCAGTTTCCATAGCGCTACTGACTTTCCAGGCTCCCGTATTTCAGCTCTGTTGCGATTGATTTACCACTGTGGCCGATAGTCGATGAACTTGATCTGCTTTTCTCCACTGATTGACTAACTCGCCGTTACCAATCTGGTTACTTTGGATCGATAAATTTGTCTCATACCATGCTGATTAAATCGTCGTTGTTGTGTTTATTTTAGTCCCAGATTGGGTAGAATTATTTTGTGTATGTCCGCAGCATACAATTAATAACTTCTTTCATACATCACTAACTAAATTCAACATCGAGATAGATTTACAAACGTGCTGGTGTCGGTTGACCTAACTTATCACGCCCATGTTTACTGTTATTAGTCTTTTGGCACGGTTACCGTGGTAACGCATATTTACTCCACTAGAGTACAAATTGAGTTTGAACAGAATGGGGCCTGTTGTTAATACTTTTGATCTATTCAACCACTCTGTATATATCGATCATCTCTTTTGAAGGTGCGTTCTCTTCGCCCACTTTGTCTTGTTTACCCTCACTATTTGCAGTGTTTTCTATCGTCTCACATTAGCTTTGGAAAGTTTCAACACTTGAGCTATCCGGTGATTCGGTTTATTTGTTCGGCATGCATCAACTCAGTTTTTCTAGGCGATTAAGAATGCGCCTACATTCGACCACTGAGCTCAGTCCACTCACTCTACTCAGCAAATGGCTCTTATCAAACCGGACTATAGTAGCTAAACGCAATTTGGCATGATCCAGCACACTAAAATCGATAAACATCCGTAGTTGCATACTTGAGCCTAAAACGTTTTGACCGTAAAGGTTGTCTGCAAACGAATCAACTCATATCAGTTGGGTTAGACCATTTCACGATGCACTTCATCAAGGCTATGCTCCACTGTAACCGATTCCCTCCTTACTGCTTGCGGACAAGGCTCAAACTGAGAGTCGTGTCGAGCTACACACGGGAGCCACTTTTCGCTCGGCTGTCGGTCCTGTAAACATCGCTTAAGACTGGGTGATTTACATAACTTGTGTAACTCTTTATCGCCCTCACTTAGTGGTCATTTTTCCGGTTAACTCTGCATTACCTTATTTTCTAGTCATTAGTGGGTATTTGTAGTACTCGGGTTTTCCCGTTTATTGTTGCGGATGCGAACCCACATCGTCATCCCATTCTCCGTTTACACCCATTTTTTAGTTGATGACACTTGTGAATCGTTCACTGTGTTGCAAACAATGGGTGTTTCATTCTTCAAAGCACCTCGAAGTGTCAGTATCGTTTCTATGGAGACCTGAGTTTATCATGGTCAACACGTCGTCCTCATAGCTGATGCTTTTCGGCTGACCTGATCAAAAACAGAACGTGTTTTTTTGATTGATTGATCTCCAAACTAGATCCTCAAATATAACGCTTGATATCGAGGAATTGTGATCAGTAGGCAAAAGAAGGTTTCATTGATTGGATGGACTGTGTGGTTTCATCTTCCAAGCAATGTTTACCAGGCTTGCGTGTGTGGGACAGTTCATTGTTTTCTAAGCTCCAGCTGGTTACCCATCACAGTGTTACTGGTTCGCTTTTCGGTTATCCTGATCGATCGGTTTCTAATAATCGAGTAATGTCTAGCCCGAGTGCCACTTGTGACCGCTTGTGTAGCTGCAATCTAGCAAACACTTTCTGGCTAAAAACCTCGGTTAAGATCAATTCAGGTGCTTCGAGTCCGAATCTGTGACAAACTGGTAACCATCCAGACTAACAGGTTTTGGCTCGGCTGGCCAGAGTTCTTATGCATAGGTTTCGGTATTCGTTTCACATGGGTTCGGTTCCTGTTTGCAGTAAGGATTAGAAGCAAAAATTTGAACTCCTCATCAACTATTTGTGGCTCAACTAATCTACGTGGACATTCGAATGAACTCGTGTACTTTAATAAATCAGAGAAGAGAAACGAAACAGAGCTGATCTGTCTCGTACAGGTTACTCTGTCGGTGCCACCAGTGTTCATTTTGGATGCTACTATACCTAGTACACTTTTCCGTGGTTTATTTACCTGTCTATGTGTTTGAATAGTTCTCTAGAATCAGAATAACTGATTGGCTATGCGTGAAATACTGACATTTAGTTGCGTTTCGAGAAACGTCTTGACTGTGATCAGCAGTTATGCTTATCGGCAGTCTACTTGGCCCACTCTTTTGCTGGGTTCTTTTATTTCGATCGAGCGGATGAAAATGATTTGTTTCTAATGGTTTTGTGACCTTGTGATTCAAAGCTGATTTTATGTTGACCTCCGGAAACAAGTTAGGGATATCTCGAACGCGTTGGTGACAGTATGTAACTGTTGAATTAACGATTGAAGTTTCGTGGTGGTCACCTGTTAAATACTTGATTCTTAACTGAGTCAGTTTCCATCTCTTTTGGTTTGGAAACAGCTTTTGAAACAAGTGCCAATCCTGCAACCGTTCTTCTTGTATGAGATATTCATTCCGGATTGTTGACTCCCGTAATTTTCATTCCTTACTCGAACCGTTTGGTCTTGTGCATAGGTTATCTGGACTACCGTTGTAACTCGCACCTCGAGACGTGGGTTAGATTCTGTAATGTTCGTGGTTGTTATGATATAAAACATGGTCGAGGCATCTGCCCGTCAATCGAATCTGCTTTTTGTTGACGCCCTAGTTGGAATTCTTTTTGCATCCGAATTTTCGTCAATTTATCAAGTACCGCAATCATAATCATCATCATCATAGCAGCCATGATCCTGAATCAGAAGTTACTGCGGCCCGGGTCGCTGCTCAATTCAACAGTGACGTGGAATATTCTAGAAGAAAACGTTACTAAGGCTTTTGAAGATTAATGAAGGAAGACCAAGCGGAAAAACTAGAAATGGTGTGGATACAGGTATGACATAGACTGCGACACACCGCCATCTCGGATAACGTCTCCAACACTCGGTTTGAGTGATCACGAGGACCCCATCCAGGCAGGCAACACCTACCCACTTTGCTCACTGAAGTTGTCAGGGTCCTCATATTTCGTGACCACGTTGTTACTTGACCTTCACGCGGTTTTACCCAGCTGCTGATGGTCTTGGTATATGATGTCCGATTCGACATTCTCTGCTAATACTTTGGATTACGGTTTGCTGTTGCATGACTTCATGTATTATGTGCGTGCTATATGGTTTGAGATCTTTGGTATATTCAGACGATATTTACGATGCAAACTTTATTAAATCATAAGTTGGACATTCCGTTTTTTTGGCATACTGCCTAAATTCTACTTTATATGCTGCACATATGTATGTATGTTTCTGTTCCCGATAGACGATGCATTCGGACGATTTGCGCGGTGGAAAACGAAGTCGTAGCTTCTTCAATCACTGCTGGTCAAGATTTGATAGATTGTAAGTTATTCGAGACTTATCTTTCCTGATGTGCATATGATATATTCACTGTCTTTCAAACATTAGGATTTAAACATTATCATCGCAGACTATTGTTGATGATTCTCTCAGACACGTTGTTGATAAAACTGCTGTCTGGTCCTTTTACGAAATACCGCCATCCAACTGTGTGATTAGCATTTAACCAATCCCGCCTGATCTGTTCTACATTCTTGAGTCGGTAGCTGGTCACCTACAGGACTCTCTTGTTAGCGGTTTGTTCAGCTGCATCATTGCACTCTTTTGAATACTCCACAAACGACTTTTGTTTTCAATTGGGATAGTGTTTTTTAGACTCACAATTTTACTTGCGTTGGAATTATTTTTTGCCTTTGTACTGAATAAACGTGATTTATCCGGTTACATGATTCCGATTAATATTTCACTTAGTGATAAAGGTGAGGGACTAGGAACGAATGATTCAGTCTCACAATCACGTTTAAGTGAACCTGCTGTAAATAAACAGAAGGCATTGAAATCAGCAGGAAATCTCTGGAAGTATCATGGGCATGTTTAATGTGATTAATTTTAAAACTAACATTCTAAGTTGAGTGGAATATCGGAATCATCTGAGGTTCCACACTGACGAAATGCGACTTGTGTCACCCTTGTATTTGGCCTTCCTCCCTTATCCTCGTCTCGACTTGTCTGACGAACGGGGATCACGTCTTATAGATGAAACAAACTCCTCTGTACTTTATGCAGATTTACGTCGAACCAAGTAATCACTTGCGAATTTACTTTCGTCGCTGATGGTGTTCATCAAGAGTGTGCATCTTTAGTCTTCCTCTTCAACTTTGCACCGGATGACGTCCTAGGTACAACGGTTACGGTGACATTGATTCGTTTCTTTCAGGTGACGAAATTCATGATTTAGATTTTACTGAATTCGTGGTTGTTGTTTATGACGATCAACAGGCTGCTCAAGCCACTTCAAACGGATTGTCGGTATCGACACGTTGACATAAAATGCGTCCTAATCTCCAAACCTATGGAGTACCAGTTAGAGATTGGTACAGACCAGTCGTGTTATGCCAATCCTAGTGAATACGTTTGTGTAGTATGTGTCGTTAGATTTGTGACTTGACCGATGATCAACTGCTTTTCGAAACCCCTAATGGTGAACGTCAGCCTACGCCAGCGGTGACTTCAGAAGTCAGGCTTGCTATGTTCTTAATTATATATATATATATATATATATATATATATATATATATATATATATAGTATAACTGGGTTATCAACCACATTCATAGATCACATCTGCTGCAACTGGCTTTACATATGGGTTGACTCAGAATGTTGTCAATCGTTTGGTTTCGATGCATTTTTTCAACATTCTTGACAAATGCAAGTCAACAACTATTTTAGAGGAACGTTCTTTGGTAAAATGCCTTCGAAGTCATCGCCAAGTCTCTTTTATATATGGAATTCCCGAAAGCCGTCTTCTGTTTCCTTGATTGTCAGTAGTAGTGAGATTCACTTGGAGCTGACCGTTCGCCAGCATCTACAAAGACATTTGGAATACTAGTCAGAACACTACCAATGGTAATTTACATTAGTCTTCGTGTCTACCGTTCTGTCATCTGAATTCCTATTCGTCGTGCGCTCATAGAGATCTCTGCGGAAGCGAAGATTGAAAAAAATGTTGCTATAGGTTTGTAGAGATATGTCTTTTGGAGAATTACCTATTCCATCTGGTGCGGCTTAGAATGTTAATGATTACTCCTCTTCCTGGGAGCTCCATAGCCTTTCTCGTCAGTTCGAAAGGGCTTCACAATAAACTCACCAACTATCGATAAATTTTACCTATCATAGTTGCATCTTGGCAGTTGGTGTGCGTTCCGTTCCACAGATTTATCAAAACGTGAACAGCAGTACTATAGACTTTGAACGGACTTTCTTCTCGGGCGGCAGATACATTTATCAAGTCTTCACTCTCATCAGTTACTCAAACCTCGCTACCTCCGCCAGGCTTTCCTTTCTGTCGACAAAGCTGTTTTTTTGGTTACTTGTTAGGAAATAGAGGACTCGATTCACATGTTCCCATTTTAAAACTGTACTTTCTGACCTCAGGTAGAATGAAGCTTGTGATGAATTGTAGCCACTCTTAGTGGACTCCATCGGATTACTATGAGACCATTCTGTGCCCCTGTTTTTTTTTTCATACTTACACAATCGAATATATCCTGTTCAAACGTTTAGACAGCCATGTCACTAATGACATGGAATTTAGTTCAGATAACAGATTCATGAAGGTAGCGTCTGCGGGAAAACATCGCCTTGTTTGACAGCACTTCTCAAACTGTCCATGACTCGTGAACCGCTTGGCGAGTGAGATATAAGCCATTGTGTGTGCCATCTGCATAGTCAGCACTGGCAGATATTTGTGCCTAAACTTAACAGAACGTCGATGGCTGAACATTTGACATGTACAATCAACAGTTGAAGTATTTGATGGGATTACTATTATTATTGTTATTATTTTGTCCTACTCCTCACTGCCCGTCGACTGGAATTGATTGCGGTACGAAACACCTGAAAATACACTTCCTGATATCGTCTTAACGTATGTACTACCCCATTTGTGTTTCTCCATTCTAACCCGTATTGTGTTAATTATGTCCTCCGGGTGGTTACTAATCGATAATCTGTGTCATTGTCCTTTTGTTTTTAATATATGTATCACTTGGCTACAAGTGTCATGTTGCCTGAAAGCTGAAAACAATATTTCATCTGATAACAGATCCGAAAGTGTAGCCTAAGATTTCTCGGTGGACTGTGCAATTTTCCAGTGGTCGCTTAGGACATAAAATGCTAATCCGTTTTGTATGTCCGAAAGTCGGCAATATACTTAACATATATTTGAATGTCATCTGCTAGCTATCTGATGCCATTACTGACCAACCGTGGGCCTCCTTTGACCGACTCTGTACCGTGGTGCTGCTTCCGCCTAGCTAAACTACTTACAACGACAGAACAACGTAGCCATAGTCTTGAGAACAACAGCACCTCACGTATCAATCTTTGCGATTCGGGCATCGATCGGATCAACCTGACTGGGAATAATCCGGCCGTTCTCTTCGTGCATGATAAACAGCTCGCTAATCGTCTTTCATTGCTCCCTTCCTTGCCATCTCTGCAACTGGATACCGCTACGCTGGAGCCACAAACCTATCAGGTGAGCAAATGTTTTTTTGTCTTGTATCTACCTGCATAGTTTCCCCACGTAACATTTCCTTATCTGATTTTATGACTCATCGTCTCATTCCTTTTTTGATCGTGAGGAAAATTCCCCATATTTCCCTAATAATTATTCGATTATCATTTGTGTTCATTGTGGTCTATTCAGATTGGAAATGGTCTGCTATTATTGTTCTTACTGTACCCGATGAATTTGACGTGACAGATATTGAGAATAGAATTCACGCAACACACTCGTGAGTTTGATTTTTCTGAAACGAACCCTCCATTCAGGTTACGATATTACAACGAACAAATAAGAATAGTTAACTGATTCGAAACGAGGCTATATGTAATAGGATGCAATCTGATCTTTGTACAATAGAGAAAGATTCGATGTTCTTATCGTGCTTTTAAATTCTCGATTGCGTACGTCTGCTCACCAACACGATAAACCGCACAGCATGATATCGTATATGGCGTGGTTTTGTTGTATTGATTTTTCAGAGCATGTTACCACAGTCCTTTAACTCTACATGACAATGGACTGATCGAACTTATTTGTCTTTTTTGTCCAATTGCTGAGACCCATCTAATTTTCCCTTCTTAACAACTTGTAGCTAGAAGCGTCCCCGTCATGATTCTACCATAGTTGTAGGACAGCTGATTAAACCTTATCATCGATAGCTTAAAATGGTTCGACACTTCATTTTTCATTGTTCGGCGTTTTTATTCCGACTTTGGAAACATTGAGATTCAAAGAGTTTTAGGCAGTTTGCCACTGTTAGGTCAATCACATTTTTGGGGTCTAACTCATGTTTGTCTGATACTATCGGTGGGTCGTGCTAGTTCGTTTATATTTATTCTGAGTTAGTACTATAAGCATCTGAACCGTTCCTGCGTGGTACTCAATCAGTATATCCTTTTGACGAATGTTGTACTGTTTTGAAGTTCGCTAAGTGTCAACGTAAATATCGTTTCTATCCACGGGAGGCAGATCTCAATTCGCGCTCGGGGCCATAAAGCCTGTTTATTTAAAGCACAACCAACTGCATGACGCGACCACGTCGCAGCTAACTCAGTTACGACAAGTTTATCAATCAATCACGGTTTCAGGGTCGAGTTCCGTGCTAGCTCGGCTGCTTCTGTTACCTAGATTTTTTCTGCCTGGTCACATTCAATAGGAAATAAAATGCTTTGTAGTGTCATACTGGTCGGGTTCTTTTTCCGACGGAACCTAGTGGCCTCAGAACCTTTCTTGAGAGACACATGTAGTGGTGTTGTATTTGGCTGCATGAAATTCACCTTTAGTCCCATATCAATTGTGCACATTAAGACTTTTTCACATCCCTTAGCTTTCTGTTTGTAACGCACACTAATCCGTAAGCCCTGATGACGTATCTTTAATGGGCATGTGCATAAGTTCTGGATTCTTGCTTGTATTCAATTTTCGAGTGAGCAATCGATAGTACACCTTTTTCTGTCGTCATTCTAACTTTTGTTCAACGATTGTGTGTGTGTGCTTTATTCCTGACCTATTTCTGTCTAATGCATCGACAGTAAACCTACATTCATGCATTAATGGAAACGGGGACTACTAATTGAGCACGTATACTGTTGACCTATCCACAGTTGAATCGAACATTTGTGAGTTGACAATCAAACTTAATCGATACTGATTTGTTTCGCGCTCACGCACACTCGATTGTTAGTCTCGTCGATCCAGTCACATCGATATGCTTACAGTTGTCTCTCTCTCTCTCTGTTCTATAAGACTTCTCACAGTTATTTGGGACCTGTGCTACATTACCTTTCGCGCAATTCTCTTGAAATTGTGCCACTTCATACTCTCGTCCACATCCACTTCTCCGTCATCAACAGCAATGTAGCAGTGTTTAGTGCTCATGTTCGAATGTCATATAGTCGTTAGGGAAAACTGCTTCATTTCAGGAATAAAGGAGGATGAATAATGTGATTCATTCTATAGAAATTCAATTAGTAAATAAGGTGAGCTGTTTATTTGATAGCAAATCGGCTTGTTTATCGAGCTCTTCACTGTACCGTTTCAGTACTTCTTCTCATTTCAAAGATTATTTTGCCACCCCCATCTCCCTGATCTGCATTCACACACTTTGTGTATGGTGGACGATAAAGTGTTATTCTGCCTCCTCACGGATTTTCAATACTTTTGGAGTCGCCGTTAGCCCTTCCTATCGAATAACTGTTTCCTAACCTCATCATTGTTTACTCTTATAGTCATTAGAGGCGCACAGTCTAACCTAATTATTGTCAGTCAGCTATTCAAACACGGATTAGTTGCTTTATTCAGAGAAGAGCCATGTTTCACAGCTGGAAGATCACATGGCTCTCAAATTCGACTTGTATACGCGTCTCTGAAGCTTGTGAAAGTTAATCTAAGCTATCAACGTCTACCCTGGATTGTACCAACGTCTATCATACCCCCTCCTCAATGTTGGTGCACTTCTTGGGTACGCGGACCGATCGATCACCTCGATACGTTCATCATTCCACATTAACTGTACATGGTCGTGAAAATCTTGATGGTACACTGCAATCTGTTTATAAAACGCTCCTGTAAATATTTGGCTATGTCCATAATATTGTCTAACGTTTTCCTAAGTGTGCTGCTTGGACATTGTCAAACAGCTGAGACTGCAGTCGTTGATGTACATTTCTAGTCAGTTCTGTCACGCTTGTTAGTTCTGTATATCCGTTCTATTTCACTTGTGGTACCGACATGTCTACACCAACTGTTCACACCTTCTAGTATCCGTTTCCTAACTGTTTCAACATGTGTGATATGAGCATTTTTATATCTGCTGCTTACGTCATAGACCATTGTGGTTTGAAAAAGACAGGTGAGTTTTCCATTTTTCCCCATTCTGTAATGTGTTGGGTTTTTAATCCTTTTCCGTATCCTCCTTCCCGGTTCGCTTTTATTAATCCATCTGCTCCTGTTGGAAGTACGCACCCTTGATCCAATTTGAAGATTGTGAGGTCAGTCAGTCTGTTCATCGTTGACCGTCCGGTTGAATTTGGTTCTCGATGATATTTCACCCACTCGCTCCCTTTCTTATGCGTACGTTTCCTGTTTGCTGTGCACGTTTCCGGGTTGCTTTGTCAGTCAACGCGACTGCTCCAGTGTGTGTGTGTGTGTGTGTGTATATTTTGTTTGCTGTGCGGGTTTTTTGTCACCCTTTGTGACAGAGAGCTTTTCCCCTGGTCGTCGTTGTTTATGACCTGTTAGCCAAGACAAACGTGAACTCCATTATGAGTGTAATGATATCGTTTTGTATAGTGTAACCTATCTTACCTTCTGATCACTCTTAAACCTGTAAGTATTAAATTAGAGTTTCACAGAACTTTAGTCCTAGCCAGGGCAAGGAGTATGCAGATGAATGGGGTGGGAAATATACAGTAGGGAAGCAGACGCTAAAGGTATGTACTAAAATATGACGATTTTGACGTATAATTTCGAAAATTGAGAAAGGCCAACAGTAGGACCTAGGTCGTTTTGCGCAATAACATTTCGATTGCATCTCATCGGTTACTTTTGCGAAATTAACATACACATTATATGGTCGGGCAAGTAGCATAGCAAAGTTCATCTAGGCACTTCTGAGACAGTCAGTCAGGTGACCAGATCGGAAGCAGCTAGATACATTGATATGAAACACGAAAAAGAGTAATAGGAGTCCGGATAGAGGTAGGTATGATTGGAAGTCAATACAGATCAAATGGAAGGAGTGGGACATGGTTGCAAAGTTTATACAAATCGAACAGTAGTTGAAAAATGTGCCCCGATTAACAACGATCGAAGAGGTAGCGCAAAATGAATTAAGAGAGTATAGAAATAGTATATTATTTGTTAGACCCTGTGAAAAATATATCAGTCTAAACGTATTGGTTTAGAAAAAATATGAAGACAAATTGGGAACAAGGGCTAACAGTCTCATCCCTACTAACATAACGAAAGGCTAGTCATCAACTGTTTTTGGGATTCATTAGGTGTATTGAGACGTTTTCCGCAATGTTGAGTACGCTTCAGTTGTATCGTGCTGCTTCCGTTTTGGTCACTTGACTGACTTTTTCGGGATTGACTAGATGAATTTCGCCTTCCCGCTCGCTCTATCTTATAATGTGCATGTTAATTTCGCAAAAGTAACCAATGAGATGTAAACGAAATGTCACTGCGCAATACATCTGACGTACTATTATCGGCCCTGCTTAAGTTCTTCGATATATGGAGTATTGTGCGTTGGGACATTGTCTGTCTCTCTGATCACGGCCAGCCCATGTTCCACGTTTGTATTGACATGAACTACCTGTTGAGGATAAACGTTCTACATGTTGATCATATCAGATGTTTGGAATGTAGCTGGATTGCAAGGTCGATGAATCACATCTTATTTGATCCAAAATAAGACACGTTTCAAACTATGCGCAGTCATCGTTTTGGATAGCTTGAGATAACCAAAAACGTCTTCAATTTGCCGAGGCAATTAAAGCCAATGAGTCCACTTTAGTTATTAAAAAACAGTTCGTGTTTATGCCACAGCAGCCCTGCCAATTGTTATTTTCAGGCCCCGTTACTCACTTCTCACGTGTCAGCAGCATGTCTAATTTGCTACCTCCGAGTACTTAACGTGATTTGCACTTATTCATTGTTCCACTGAAATTTGTGAATTGTTGCAAACTGCATTTTGTTAAAATTGTCACTTGTCCACGTAAGTAATCAGTTCTTCCAGACTTTGTATTGAGAAATTGTTTGTAGCCAAGCCAGTTAGACAGAATTGATGCATCGTATTATAATGGCTTGTCAGCAGTGAATGAAATCAGTGTTCTGCGAATGCCACCAGTTAACGCATTTCGTACAGTTACGCAAGAATACCCGCTTAGCTTTAAAAACCCTACTGAAATACCACGATACATTTGAAATTTGTAACACTTAGGGGATGATTTGAACATCAACATAAACGGTGACGAGCTGTTTATATTACTCTCAGTCATCAAGCGCCGGACTACAGAGAACGAGTCGCTTCTGTGAATAGTGGAAAGGTATGGGATCCTAAATCACCGTGATGCTATTTGAGTTGTATTTGTACACTTCAAGGTAACTGCCGTTTGCCAGAGTGAAGTTAAGCCAATATTTCTTAAGAAGACGCAAATCACATACATACATTCGTCTTGATTTTCACTGTCTGCACGCATTGAAAGAAATGCAATTTCGGACGCTTTTGCTGATATCATTTCAGTGCACTGACAATAGACTGACGTTGTTGGCATGCGGACGAGAGCGAAGAACGTGACACACTTTGCAGAACACCCGTTGTACCGACACCAGTGATCATCCAAGAAGGGAGTTGATTTTATCCTTTACGAATTAGGAGGTAACTATTAGCTACTTTATGGTCTGACTAAAAGCAGATTTCACTAGGAGTTTTTCGAGTAGTTTCCGAACTTTGGCAAGTTGTTTCAAACAACTCTGAAGTGACTGCTGACTGAGACATAATTGAAGCAGTGAGGGAAGCCAAGACACGTAGTTTCGATTCAATAGTACGGTGGTCGTTTCGTGATGTGCGGCTAACGTCGCACATGAACAAGCCCGACCCCGAACGACACACGAGTTAGGAGTGATCCATCGGTCGAACAGTAACATTGGCACAGGACAGCCACAACCCGGTCGGGTTCCAATTAAAACACTATTCAAATCAATTCAGTAATGCGTTTTGTACACATCCTGGGATACATTTCCGGTTTTTGTTATACTCATCCTCAGCGAATGAGAAACAAATAAATAATTGAAACTGAGTTTACCCCTTCTTACCACTATTAGTATTAGTAGCGATGATAATAGTGATGGAAATTCACGGACAGTTTCGTAAACTACCACAATCGGTTTCGGTTGAAGAGAACTCTAAATGAAGTTTCGCGTTCTATCCGTTATTTGCAGGGCTGATTTTATTTGAAAGTTGAACTAATTAAGAGGTAGCGGAAAAGACCGGATGCTTACAAATAAATGTTTATGTACTGACCTTTAGAGACATCTGAGTTAAGAGAATAAGTTTTTTCAGATAGAATTTTGGACGCAAGTTCCTTCCACCTAAAGTGATGAAAAACTGTTATACTCGGAATTAGAGACTTCGAATATCTCTAGAACGCATATTAGAATTGAGACGTTTCACGTATGTAATGTGGAGAAGACCTTGTACTGGTTGCAGTAAGCAGTTCCTATTCATGAGACAAGAAGCCGAAGTTATTGATGTACAATATTATTAAGGAAATCATAGCCTATCGTTGACTGATCGTATTGACACATACAAAGTCACAAACTGTAAGTTAATTATTGTAAAACAGAACAAAGAAATCAGCGAATAACAGAAGGCGTAACATTGAGACTGTTTGTCCAATCCCGATGTGGTATCTTTAGCGCGACGTTTGGGTTGGCCTCCTTTCAGATCTTCTATCATGTTGGGGTTTGGATAGGCGGTGAATCGAATGGATTTTCACCACAAATGTATCAACAAGTTATCCACGGATATTTCACTACGCCATGTTAGATATATCAAGGATCTAACAAAGAATATAGATTCTTTTGAAAATAAATCTGAGGAACGACAGGCAAGCACCACACTCATTGGCGAAGCACACGTGCATCAGTAAATCGGACGATTAGGGGATGTGCGCCGGACGAAAACACTATAACTCTGGAGCGAGCGCGTACATTATCGCTCAACGTAATTCTCTGGAACTTCGTAAAAATGCAAAAGTACGCAATAGTGGATTGTAAAGTTCATTACGCCCCTTGCATTTCACAAGTTAGAACAACGTATGGATACACGTTTGACGGCATCCGTTTCGGATTAACTTCTCGCAGTGATCGAATACAAGGGACGTTTGCGCACAATACTTGCCTCAAGTGCTTTGCACTGCACCACTTGTGGTTCCATTCACACACCATATATCCAGTGTAAGCCAGAAGGAATAAGACCAGGAGACATGTGAATGATCTCTGTGTCTTGCTAGCCAGTTCTGGTTAACCGAGTGATTGGATAACACGATATATAGCTGCGAAAATACACTGGAAGATCTAAACTGAGAATGAAAGTATTGAAAGTGCAATGCGAAAAATAGCTCATCCTAAGAGTACATGTACAAAAAGAATGAGAGGAGATAAACAATATTCAAGGCTCGACTGAAAAGTAGACAAAACATTCCTCGTAAAATTCACCAAACAGCCAAATAATAGGAAAGGTAAGAGGCTATAGAGACCCGGATTTCTGGAAGGAGGAGCAGATGAGTTGCCAAATGACGGTAGTCATTGATCGATGCTAACGAAAAGAAATGGATAACTGACATAAACTACTTTACCCTACTCTACTTGTTGTCTCTGTCGACGGTGTGCTATGAGTAGGTTAGTGACCTACTAATCTGAGGCTGCCAGTGCGTCCACGGCCGCATAAATCACAGCTCCATGTTGTCGTCACTACAGCCTATGATAAATATGGTTCCCCTTCGTGCCGCGCGGTTCATTTCACGGCTCCGCAGTGATTACTCATTGAACTTTCGGACTCCCGTCCTGGTCGTATTTCTCCAGACCGTCAGGTTCAACGATAACTCTTCCTAACATCTAAAATCAATGTTACAACGCGATAGACCTATCTGAATAACATCCTGGTATCTCAAGTTTTGACTACCAGGATTTCGCTTACCTGATTCCACTTACCCATACAGTAGCTGCTCTCGATTACGGTGATCATGCGTCCTACAAATGTGACCTAGCAGACGAAACTGAGCATCAGCATGACTTCGAGCCCGTCCACGTGCGCACGTCGCAATACCTCAGTTTTCGGAACAGTGTCCGACCACCCAGTATCCAAGATTCCTCTTGACATTGCAAATGAGAACGTCATAAATAGCACACATTCCATTGATACAATGTCTACGTTTCACTACCGTACAGCAGTATAGGTAGCACCGTTAAGCGGTAGACAAACAGCCTAGTGGCCATTTTCAAGCTGTGGTTCCTCCAGACACGTCTTTCCAGATGTTTGAAAGCAGAACGAGCGTTCGGCACGCGAGCTGATGGCCCTGTTGACTAATTGCTATCCAAATAGTAGAAGTCTGCGCAGTTATCTACAGAATCTCCATTGATGCGACTTTCAGGAGCAGGTCCAAGAACAGCACCTCAATCCGGAGAATCTTGGGAGAAAGTATGTCTTCCCTGTGTTGACATCGAATTCGGATGCTGCAATCGAGAAAGCTGTGATCAGTTGCGGAAGTTCGTCTTTACTGTGTGGAAACAGTGCACTGTCACCTGCGAACAAGAGCATGTGCATCGTTGAGGTATGTGACGTACCTGGGACGCTTAAGAGTCGATTATTCTACAGGCATCCATCCGTACAGTACACAATCTCAACACTATCCCCCGGTGAGTCCTGACGAGCAACTGTTAGCATTTTAGTCAGACATCAACTGATTAAAGTTGGGTCTAGGACACAATCGTTCTTCACGTCAGTGACAATGCCATAGTCGTCAGAGGTCGATCCACGCGATTGTACCTTCGCTTCCACGTGCAACATTCTAATCAATTGACGAACTTACCTGGACATCCAAACTTAGCAAGCACCGTCTACAACGCCTCATTGCGGACGGAATCAAAAGCCTTAGTAAGGTCCACGGTTGTGTTCTCGGCACTTTTCTTGAATCTGCCGAGCAGCAAACACCAGGTCGATTGAACTGAAACGCGCCCTCCTCAGAAACATTAGCCTCCGAAACGTCTACATTCAGTCGGTCCAGAAGAATTCTTCGAACACCTTGATTGCGCAGTTCAGCAGACCACTGCCCCGATAGTTGTCGGGGCATTGTTTGCCATCCTTACCTTTAAACAAAGGTACGATAAAGGTATCCTTGAACTCTTGTGACATTACTTCTTCCTCCCAGATGGAGTGAACCAGCTGCAGATAAACTGGTTCCGAAGCCGGTCCGTCATTCTTGAGTACTCCACCTGACGATCCATCCTCGCGTGGAGCTTTTTCATTGCGCAGTTGTCGAATCGCTCTCTGCACCTCTGTCAAATCTGAGGTGAGAGCAGGTGAAGATTTGATGACCTGTTACGGCAGGCTGTTCACTGTTACTCAATCATAGATAGCAGGATTGTTTAGTAGACGATCGAAGTGTTTGCATCAAAGGTTCATTATGTTCTCTGGTCAAGTGCAGGAAGAGACGGTGTCCACGTTAATCAGTGTTTTGATAAACTGTACGGATTAACCAAAAAACCTTATTAAGCGAATCGTAGAACTGCTTGTTGTCTACGGTCGGCGTGACCATGCATTCACTCTCCTTGTTCCCTCCACTAGTCGTTTTTGATTCCGCGAACATGTTCAACTAGTTGACTGCGAATACTGTGGAATATCGCCTTTTACCTTTCACTATTCTGGTTCGTTGCGTAAGCAGCAAATGCTGCAACCTCCTCTCGTGTCGATGTTGAGATAGCTGCGTTGTTGTCACTGAACCATTCTGGCCGTTTCTGACGCTCGATGTTGATCGTCTCTGTGACTGCTGTCGTTATCTATTATTTCAGCTGTCGACACACCCTCGGTGGTAGTGGACGTAGAATTTGCATGTTGAAAGGCAGTCTTCGACTCAGAGTTTCCCAGTCATTTAACATCCAACATCTGCCGTTGTCCGGAAGATCTCAATAAACAGGTTTGCATTCACGAATGAACACTTTGGTCCTGACCAGTCTATGATATGTGCTACATTCAGCTCCGCGCATCATTCGCGTGATCCACATTTCACGAATATCTCTGCCACACACACGTGATCAATTAAATAATGATGACCGCCTCGTGGGTGAGTCCACGTCGTGATATCGCTCGTATCCAGGTATAATCGGTGTGGTAACCAGCTCGTGAGTGACACACAGATAGAGCAGACGATCACTGTTCTCGTTGAACGAACCCTTGCCGTAGGATCCGAAGACTCCCTGCCAAACTACCGAGTCGCACCCAACTCAAGGGTTCAGGTCACCCAAAACAAACAGTTGGTCACTCACCGGTGCCGACTGGATTGTGACGGACAGCTGATCATAGAACTAATCTGTATCATCAGTGTGACATATAGTTGGACCACAAACACTAAGAGATGTGACACACCTACGTCGATGCTGTAGCGGCTCAGTTCCATAGTGATCAGTGCAATCCAGCATTCTGGCCGTCCTGTGGGGCTTCATCGGTCCAGCAGCGTGCGCACATTCTATGTCTTAATTAAGAGCGTTTTGCTTCTCGGGGATGTGTCTCAGGTTGGTCTTCGTGTTAATCAGACTTGTATGAGCATTTTCTACTCTTGAATTCGTGTTAGAGAGTTCTCTGGAAGAAGATGAGGGTTTGGCAGTAGCATATTTTCGCCTATTCACCCTGCCGCAAACAGTTGATGGGGCGATCTGGTTTATCCTGCTCGACAGCCGATGCAGTACGTTATCTGCTTTGTGTTTCACCGGCATAGTCTGTGTGGGTTTGGAATACGGCTATGACGCTCAGATCTAGACAGGAGAGCGATTAAGGCTCTCATCCAAAGCCTGTGACTGAAAAGCCTGTACTGCATGGCAGCAGGTAACACGTGCAATAACCCCGTCTAGCTGCAACAGCCAAATTGCAGTAACTATACATAATCTCGAGAGTCACACACCTCATATGACCAGTATTATTGCAGAGATAAACAAGTGACACACACAAAGCCAGTTCATGCAAGAACAACTATCAAGCCGACTCAGAACACATCATACTCGCTCCATCCACAACTACCGTAATTGGTGTTTGTCTGATTGCTCTGCTTTGGCCAGTCTGATACGATTGTGTGTGCAAAAACCGAAGCCCTAGTCAGCATAGCTCATCGGAGAAAACAGCACACAAGCCTGACGATCACGCCAAGGTAGCAGGAGCGGTCATACAAATGGTCGTACCAGCAGACAGACTGCGGAGCCGTAACCACATGCACAGTTCGATCAAAGTGATCAGTAAGACATGCGAAAAAATTTATGTAGGTTGTATGATGCCTAGCAACGCATCCTCCGTACAGTTTGGTAGAAACTTGCGATCGTGAATTAACGTTGATTCCAATAACGTTAGAACCAGAAATTGGCATTGATTATTGTCTTAAAAGTGATGGGTAATTTGTTTACGATTGATAGGATAGTCGTTTAACCGATCAGTAGGTAAAGGCTCAAAACCAAACTCGATAGTTTTAGATGGCATCTTTCTATCAGTGCTGCCAAATGCATCACTGTGATGTGAGAAACGCGCGTCAACGGACATAGTTTACGTCAAGTGGGATAAAGTAGATCAGCTGGAACCTCGAGGGTTGGACGTGACCAACGGTAGTTGCATTGATTCGAATCCATGTTGTTTATTGAAGGTTCTTTCTGCGCGATGACTTGTTCTTCAGAGGCTTTTTTGATAACAAATGCTTGGAATTTTGAGAAAATCGTTCTTTTTAAGGTTTGATGTGATGTGTTCTGAGCGGTTTTGCTCGACATGACGGTCTTAATAAGTAGTTCAGCTAGGGGTTAGCAGAAAAGTTGCACACATCTCTTAAAAGTGATTGATTTTAAACGGTCACCACTGGAAAGTCAACGATGAACTGACAAAAGTCATCATGCGAAATGATTGCTATACATGGTTGTTTATAATTAACACACCTAATTTTCGATAACTTCAAATTCAGTCTACATTTAGTTTGTACTCTCCTCACTTTACATAGTTATGACGGTTTTCTATACAAAGTCGCACAACGAACGGGAAGTATACATTTCTAAGAAAGGTGGACGAAGTCATTGATTTGAAATGCGAGTCCTGTGGATCTTTGTTCCTGGTCATATTGGACGGCGTTGCTAACCGAAGACGTTCCCTATCCTTTGGGTCTCAGCCAATAAATCAGGATCGCCCTGACTAAACAATGCCCGGCCTCAGTGTTTTTCGAAGTCATACGCTGGACCAACCAAACTCACGAAAATGACTCGGCGTTACAAGCGTATGTTGGCATTCGTAAGAGGTGTCCAAACCAGCGATTTATGTAAGATTAGATCATAGTGCTCAGTGGTGTGTTGAGTTTCTCCATCCTGAGGACACGTCAGCGAACTTAGTTTTTGTTGTTACGATGTGTCTGTCATACTGCTAATGCTTCGTGGACACGGACTTTTAAAAACACATCCTGTGAGCATGCTGCGCACGAACGTACGAGGATCTGAAGCCGTATTATGAAACTGTTCGCATTACACACTCGGACCTTCACACAATGACTGAGAGCATGCGGCTCGTCCCAAATCTCGCCGGCTATTCATAAAGCAGGTTTTGTAGCATGCGGCACGGTTTTACGTGGGTTGAACAGACATTGGATCTCGGAGAAATCTCTGGGGTTGTTAGATGCTAGACAGAACATTCCTCTTGGCAGTTCATACATCAGGTTTTGGAGAGATATCCTTACGAAGCTGAAACGTAGCCTAAGGGACGATCGTGAGACCTGGCTAATGGAGAGAGTTGAGAACATTGAGATCGCTTCTGTTTCGAAGAACACCCGCAAACTCTTTAGGCTTGCCCGTGCTACTGGTCACAGGCGACCGTCTAACAGTGAAGTTATCAGCGAGGCAGATGGCACCCTGATCTATGTTAAGTCCAGAAGGTTGGAACAGGGGGCGGAACACCTTGAGGGCCAAGTTAGCTGACGTCCTGCCCCTACTGTGTTGCTGCCACAAACTTGTGATGCAGCACCTTGATCGGTAGGTTTGGCACCACCTACTGAGACTGAGGTTCGCAGTCGCATCTCGGATCTCAGTCGTAATAGGGCTGCTGTTCCAGATGATATCGTGCCGGCACTTTTCAGAGAGGGTGGAGAGGTGTTAGTAGAGGCTTTGACTCAGTTGTTTCAACTTGTGTGGACGACGGAGACCATCACTCCTTGCTGGAGTGACGTGATAATAGATCCTATATTCAAGAAAGGTATCAGGAGCTCTTGTGAAAACCATAGGGGGATTAGTTTGACTCCAGTCATTTCAATGGCTCTGGCATCCATTATACTTTGTCGACTCACTGCAGCTCGTGAGGTATACATTAGAGAAGAACAACCAGGGATTCGTCCTGGCCGGGAATATATAGATCACACTTTTACCCTTCGTCAAACTTTGGAGCAGCGTCATGTGTTCCGCCGGCCAACAATTGTCGGCGTGAATGTTGTCATTGTTTGGCCGAGTTGTCTGGGAAGTGAGTGCACTTAATGACGCGGGGCACTGAAAACCGTAAGGAAGCTGTCTTGTTGATGACGCTTTACTTTCACTTACAGCTTGTGTGTTTATTTACAAGATGTAGGCATCTTGATGTTGTATGCTTGAATATATACGTAGCTATTTTTACTAGTTAGGTCCCTTCAATTTTTCTCTCTTCCTGTACAGCGTTCATTTTTTATCTCTTCTTCGTGGTTGTATGTGAACCACTGATGTATTGCTGTTTATGATGATGCATGCCGGCGCCACAGGTGGTGCAAGTTGACAAACACCATGTAGATTTTGGCTGTATGTTTTATGATTCCATCATACATTTCACTAGTACTGATGCAGTTTCCAAGATAAACGAGCCTCTTAATTATCTCCAGAAATTCATGAGTGAAAACCAGCATCAAGTCCTGTCAACCTTGCAATAACTCCCTACACGTAAAAGGTGCAAAGAGCATACTCGCCTGACGGACTGAAGATTCATATCTCTTTAGGACGTCCCAGGTTTACACTAGCTAATGCAGTATCGCCTGTAAGCCCTAATTTCGGAAATTTGTTGTCCGGGAGCATATCCACACTATTACAATTAAAGTCTGCCTGAGCACACTCAAATAGTTCAACGTGCAAGGATGGATTGGACGACTTCGTTGCACTCCGTCTAAACTGTTGAAGATCCACAATAGATCGTCTTAACTCCAACTTGCTCTCAGGTCAATCAGCAGATTGCTGGCAGAACGTTAACTTACTTGTGGGGTCTACATTTCTTTCGAAAGCCGCCGCATAGTCAGTACTATAGACAATGAATGTCCGCTGATGTTTAGAATATAGTGGTTGTGGGCCTTCTGTGCTAATGGCGAGGTTCAAATATCTGACGTAATGTGAATATGTGGTCGCTATAGCAATGATTAGGGCGAAACGCAGCTTGTCTCTCGGATATGTTGCTCACCTACTATATATAGTCTGCGAAATACAACAGCTGCAATTGACTAGAATTCAGGCTAATCCTTGCGTACGAATTGTATGAAGGTTTCTAACTTTCGCACTGTAATATATTCGCTTCTGTATGAGATACACGGTCATACTTTAGGCAGATTACTCATGATGACCGATCGTTTATCGTGCCTCACCAGATCGACACTTCAATTTCTTGAATCCATAGTTTCGCTTAATTTGTTTGATAGATTTTCCTCACGTCTGGTTGCCTGATCAACGGTCTGACAGTTCGAATGGTTCCATGCGTATGTTGGTCTGTAGTGGTATTTTTTGAAGAGATGATTGTGTATGTTGACGTTAACCCCGAAGAAGGCTTTGCACCAAATATTTTGTGCATTTAACAGACATTGCTGCGCACTATGCTCTGGTTCCGTGTGCTTACGCCTCCCAATTCTGCAATTGTTTCCTGCACACTGTCGAAATTTCGTTTTTATGATTCATTAGTCTAAAAATAGGTTTCCCCGTTATTTAGTGATATGTTAGCCATCGAGTGGTACGTTATCTTGCGTGAGGTGTTAAGTAACTCGATTACAGATAGAAGAGGTTTCAGTAACCGGGCTGCAGCCCGTGAGACATTGTATGTTTGTAAACGATGTGACTGGTATTCCGCCACATATGCTTCCCGAACTAATTCGCTTTTATCCTATACGAACGATTATCATAAGAAACTCACAGACGTGCTCTCTGATGAATTTACTTCGGTTATTGATTTCAACTTTATAAGTTGAATAAAAAAGACATATTGCACGATTTATGTCCGGACAAATTTCGCTGCGTCTTTACGAGTGCATACTACAGACCATTTATATGTCAGTATGAGAAGGCGAACAATATACCAGAGAAAGTCAACTGTCAGAGTTCACAATCATTGTCACTCACCAGCGAATGTGGCTGAGCATTTATATGTGATGATACACTCTGGCTTAATGTGAGGTCAATGGCACAGTGATCAACAAGGTTGCCTCCTGAAAGCGTGGCCGGGGTTCTAGTTCCGGCAGTGGCAAGAATATGTAATACTGACGAGCTCTAATGAGAGCGAAACTCGAGTCTAGTGCTTCTGCAATTCGAAAGGGGCCGACCGGAAAATCTATGGAAGTGCGACAGCTGCAATCAGTTGTGTGTGATGTTCAATTTAACTGGAAAACCAAAATCCCTACTACCCATCAGTAATCACTGTCAATACCATGGTAACGACGACCCTACAAACAGTTGTTTCTGAACGCATAACACGGGTTTGAACCTTCGGATGATAGCTGATTTAGCATAACGCAGTGTTCACCCGTGTGACCTTGAGTAACTAACACTAAATGACGTTGTAGGATCGCATTCGCTTTTGAGTGACAATGATTGTGAACTCTGGCAGCTAACTTTCTCTGGTATCTTGTTCGCCTTCTCATACTGCTATATAAATGGTCTGTAGTATGCAGTCGTAAAGATGCAGCGAAATTTGCCTAGACATAAATTGCGCTGTGTTCTTTATCCAAATTCTTGACAGGAAAAATTGCTTCATAAGATTTTGACCTGCAATTCTGGAGCTTGTTTTATTGACTCCCCAATTATGGACCGACTGATTCGACTGCTTTTGGTCCTTGGGCAGATTAGTCCTTACTCATACATGGATGACGTCTGTTTATCACGTTCCTGTGTAACCAGATGTGTTAAGCCAACTTCCTGCAGTGCTTCAGTCAGTTTGCACTGATATTAGACCAAGTGGACTTACAATCAGATGAAAAATGATTTGATCGATCTCTTCAGGAATGCCACTCGTACGGTATTCACAATTAAAAATGCACTAATATGACCACTTACAACACACGCATGTGTGTGTTCATACACACGATGTGCGACCCTGTGTGTGATTAGACGACTAAATCGTCAGTGGTAGTGCACGGATTGATAAAGCTGCCCACAAAATTTGGTAATGCAGGTTACTTCATCTGTGCAGCAAGGTATCAAACATCGTTACGTCTCGTTATCTTAAAGTGATTAGCTCAATATTGTACGTGATTGGGGAATTTAGCTTGCTAATGTCCTACTGTTTGAATGATGCACTAAGACCATCGAAATTCATACGGGATAATAATCTAGACTAGGATTCGGTGAAGTTGTTTGTGTGAACAGCACTTTATCGTGCATATATGCCCTAATTTCATTTGTATCCACTCGTTTGACTAACATTCTGAACGTTAGTCCAATTTTTGAAGGTTACAATCCAGTTTTCCTAGACATTATGATAATTGCGTGATCTGAATACCATCATTCAGAGCGCAAAATGGTTTTATCATTTCATAAGGTCTGTTTCGCAGCTAGATCCCTCCGTGTGTAATCGTTTTTCACATCGTTTCGGTCTGTCTGGTAAAGCCTACACAAGATTTCTTGTGCAGGAAAATTCCACTCGCTTCCTACCAGTTGCTGGAGCAACAGTGAAACTATTTGCTTTTGAAGAGTGCACGTAACAACCAGAAGTGAAGGTGGCGTGGTTTTTGGTGACAAATCAACGACATTGTGAATAGTTGTTTGAAGATACCATATTACCATCAAGGTTAAGAACTGTATATCAGTTCGGTATGGGAATCACAAGAAATAAGTTTCCAAGTTTATTTGGCGATAGTTTACTGTCAGATCGGTGTGGTTAAGTTTTCGATTTTCATTGCTATGGTTAATCTGATGAAGACCTTTTGTTACATAACATTCAACCCATACTCATTAGAATCTCTGTGGCACACTGACAAATTTTTGAAACCCAATGATAGAATGATACGATTATCATACCGATATGTCCAGAATGCCACTGATTTGATGCCATCGACCGTATCGTCTTTCTTTGTTGGTGTTTGCTTATCATAAACAGTTTATTTCTTTCTTCATCGTATTATCCATTGAGAGGCCAGCAAACTGTTCTTGCATGAAACGTTCGTCGCCTTTTTTTAGAAAAAAAATCGCTCAAGGGATTGGCTTCACTGATGGCTTACTTTCATGTTGTAAACCAACATGCCTATCCACTCAAAAGCCACTTCTGTGAGCATCTTCTGGGACTATCTCGCATTTGCCTTGCGACCCTTCATTGTGTGAGAGGTGTCAGCCGTCTAGTTTGTAATTAGTTAACTCTGACCATAAAAATATGGTTTTGGAGCATTTCTATTGCGTACCCTTACATCTCAATTTGACGACCAGTTTAGTTGTCGGCTGAATTTGTTAAGATGGCCATTTGGCTAACAGAGTTGGTGTGTGCGGATAACTCAGTTGAAGATATATAACCAAAACAGACTAGGTTGATCTATATGGAATGCACCTCGTATCGACAAAACTCTACTTCGAGACTGTGATTGGCTATTTTTTTCCTCCCTTTTTCTATTACAGGCAGTCTATTTGGGTGTATCAGTCTGCTTGCCTCATCAAATCGATACCATCTCACTAGCTTTCTACATTACTGCAAAAGTTTTCGTCTAATTGAGGATGCGATGAGCTGTCATTAGCTTACCAGAGACATTCGGTCCTCATTGGAAGGATAGATGTGTAATGCAAGTGTGCAATATACCCTATTCTGTTACTTCGGAAATCTTTCCGTTTGCGACCACGATAAACATACGCATTTGTACTCGATGCGATCCTCATAAGAATCTGTGTTTACACAGACTGATTCTGGATAGAAATCGATCAACTGTCGCTTAAGCTATGTTTGTACTTCTTGGTTCGTAACAGAAACCCGAACGTCGTACAGGTACGTGAGCTAGCAGGTTACAGAATTTAATCTCTGACGGAAAAATGTGGAGGCAGACCTCGAATTAACTGTGCGCGGGCAGATGACGGATGGTGCATTCACTTTCTTGAAATCGGGTGAAATAATAGTTAGGACGGCTGAATGTAGAATTCGGAAACAAACCTGCATGCAACGTTACTGTGCACAGTTCGACATTTATTGCCAAAAGACTATGGACGCTACGGTTTTCCGTGTAGTAATGCGTTGTAGAAGATATAATCATTATTGTTTCCTGCAATTTGCCCACAATCGTGTGTGCTGGTCGTTCAAACAGCACGATCGTTCGTGATAGATGAATACATTCTCTCGATATCGTATTACTAATCATGACTACTAAAGGTCATATAGATCCATAGTGTATACATAGACTATTCAGGTCCTCAGTAGTCCGTTGAATAAAATCCATGAAGGACTCATGGATCACCCTAATAACCGTGTTGGAGACAGTATGCCACGATCAGTTGCTTTCCTGTACCCCGATGCTTACTACTTCTCACGGACCATATTTTATCTGTTGTGTTATTTATACTTTCCATCCACTATTGTAACGAACGGTGGTTGGAGCCATGGTGTGTTTTGATCAAGCTCATGATCACATTCATTTAGCACGTATGCACGTATATCAGATTGTAGCCGTTCTACAATCTCGTCTCGAAGCATAACAGCTTTATTACGCACCTCACTTTGATACTTTGTGCTTCACGTCTAACTGTCGTATTTGATCTTTAACCGTTTGTAGTTGTCGACCAATATATTTGCATCAAAGCAAAAAACGTGATTACCTGTGTATTCTGTGAGTTGATGCTCACCTCCACTAACTAATGCACTGTGCTCGAGTTCGTCCTAATCGGTCAAAATTAGTAGGTCGAAAAATGGATCCCTATGCCGGCGCGTATTCCGGAACGCTCGGGATGCGCGATCAATTGGCCGACTAATCACGTTGTACAGTTTGTGATGTTTGGGTCACGTACTCGGTATGTCATCTGAACGTTTACCGTACCGGATATTATAGGCTGAGGCCATCAACACTTGGGTAAAACCGCGTGGTGGTCAAGCAACAACGTGGTCACGAAATATGAAGACCGTGACTGCTCCATAGAGCACAGTGGGTAGATATCGCCTGCCTGGGTGAGGTTCTTGTGATCACTCAAACCGCTGGTTAGAGACGCTATCCGAGATGGCGATGTGTCACAGTCGATGGTGTACATGTATCCATACTATTTCTAGTTCTTCCGCTTAGTCTTCTTTTAGTAATGTTCAACCTTCTTAGTAACGTTTTCTAGGATATTCCACGTCACTATTGAGATGAGCGGCGGTCCGAGCCACAGTACCTTTTGATCAGGCTTATGGTTGTTATGATGATGATGATGATGTCTACTTGTTACAAGGCTAACTTCTCTCGTGTTTAACTGCTAACTCAAATACAAAGCTTGATGCGCTCAGGTAGCGTGGATTTTTTCAGCGCATCGACATTCACTAATGGTCTGTATCATTACCCTTACGTTTTTTGCAGCTGTCTACCTTATACACTGAATGTATTGTTATCTTCAGATGCACCCAGGTCTTTACCGAACCCGCAATAACTTCAAAGGAAGTTGAGAGAAAGTTTTGCAAACGATTGGTCCTAATGATCGTTGGCAATGCAGCTGTCTGTTGTTTCTACTTAGGCTATATTAATGCCGTGCACATCCGATAATCGAACCCACAACTAACGTCAAACCGATAGTTCTCTCATTGTGATAGTAAGAAGGTATGTAACTTTCTTTCCTTCAACTGTCTCAATTCTTTTTTTCATGAGTTCAGGATAAATGTTGAGACCAACATTTTGGCACCTACTCCCCGGCGTGCATAACACTAACAAACTCATGCTAGATGTAGACGACACTTTGCTGATGGTTCTTGAATCTAGCTGTCAACGAAACACTTGATGAGTCTTAGATTAATGCCAAGTGCAAGACTTGGGCTGTAGCGAGTGTGTTTGTCTGTTTGGACCGTCTTTTATAGTCAAGCCCACATGCAAACGTAGATGTTGTATAACCACAGTCGTCCACTGAATTAAAGTTGGTGATACTTGAAAACCACTACTTATTACATCAGATGGTTTTTTTTCACACAGCCAAGTGGTACCGGTGTTGTTCACCATTCATGCAACTGTTGATTCTCCATCCGGTTTTCTCTAACCGTTTTGTCTTAGTCTGTGTTGCTTGACTTTGTCTGACCAGCATGTGAATCAGTGTGTTGCTTAGCCGTGTATCCAAAGCTGGTTGTAAAGTGAACTGAAATGGTCACATTAACCTTTGTGCATTCATTGCTTGTGAAAGAATCATGTGATCCTTCCATCAGCTATTACTGTCTATTGGTGTTTATTAACAGCCGGTATTTTACTCACTACGACGTCTGAGTGGTTTTTCTGACATCCGTTTCTGTGTACACACATAGCTTGTCTGTTTATTTCACTTCATTCCAGACTCCTCGATCAGATTGTTTTCCTAGTGCTGCAACGAACACACCAGAAGAACAGATCAATCGGACCACTCCGGTAAGTATTTGGCCACGGCAGTTCGCCCTCAACTGTGTGTGCGTACGATCTGCACGTGTTTTTCCCATAGCTAATAAACTCAATCAGACGCCTGTTCACAATCGGCCTTTTGTTAAAGGTTGGAAAAAACGATAGTTGTCTCACTATTGTTAGTCATGTCCAGACCTTCGGATACGATGTCACGTAACAAGAAGTTCACCGGAGCCCCGTTTATTGTTTGACAATGTTTATGGGTACTGTTTTTTTATAGAGTTGCTAGACGTATCGCCACTTCAGCAATCGGACTTGTCATTATGATCTAGAATCCAACTACTGCTGTATTACGTTGTTTACGGTTAGACAAAAATTGGACAGGATAGTTTACAGCACTAATCGAACAGTTTCTGAGACGTACTGCTCTTGTTGAGATTTGTCACATGTATACATACATGTACTGGTGGGCTATCCACTTATCCAGACAGAATAATACAGCATGTTGTTGCACTGGTTATATGGTCATTGGTATCAGTAGTTCGAAACAAAAGAACCTCCACTTCGAATATTGTCAGGCTGTAGTAATCTGATAATTCACTATGATAGTGTCCTATCCCACACATGCGATCTTGCTTGAAAGCTCAATCCGTCCTATGTTGTTGGCTGCGAATTTGTTTTAGTGCTCGACCTCAATCCCAGCGAAAGTGTTTACAGTCACCCTGGTAGAATGATTATCCGGGCCAGATAACCATAGATGCCTCCTCATCTGAGATTGGCACCGCAAAAGACATGGCGGCAAATTAACTGGGGACAAGTCACGGTACTTAACAGCAGCCCCCAGAGAAAAGTCTTTGTAACACATCCTCTAATTTGTACAAGTTCACTGTTACGCCGTCTGTTTTTGTTCATCCGTGTAAGGTGCTCCACGCACTTTATCCAATCAGGTAGAAGCCATGGGGATAGATTGACTAGTATGATGACCACTAGCGCTAAAGCTAATCTGCATTCTGCCTTGGTCGTCCACGTTACGACGAGTTGCGAACATAAGCGCCTTGCCACTTTTGTTTCATGCTCTGGCTGATGAACCAATACCGGATACTGCTGATCCTCTTCTTATTTAAGTGTCGACTGCACCCCTTGCTTGAAAATGACTCCATCATTCCAATGTAGCAGGCAGTTGATGTTGGAATTTTATCGGTTGCCGGTTGGACCGTAATGGTTAGTTGTCCTATGTGTATTTTTGAGTGTTCCTTGTTCACTGTTGGGTCAGCGTGCTAATCCGCCATGAAATTCGCACAACACCTTGGATGCATCGAATATCATGGTGAACAGCTGACTGAGTCACGGGAATGCATCACAACAAATAATTAAATCACCAGACCATTGGTATGTTGCGACTGATCTATTTTTTGAATACATCATCACAACTAGTGGTTCAAACTTATTCGTAGCTTCCATGTACCTATTCAAGTGAAACTGGCATCTAGTTTGTAATCAAAAGGGTTGCTGGGATTGGCCTCAACTATTAACAAATTTTACATGTCTAAAGCCAGTTGCTTAACATCGACTTGTCCACACCTGTTCAACAATCAACAGAATTGAGGATGAAATCAAAGCGACATCTATTAGGCAAATCCCTTACGTCTTTGGCCACATCTCGTCAGTAACCACATTTCACAAGTAACCCGTACAATGGTACTGTTTACGCTATTGCCTATGATTAGTTTTAATCTCTTCTGATGTCTCCATCTACAGAAAATATGGATCAAGCGTGTCCAACCAGGGAGCCTCTGTGTCAAGCTATCATTTGTACACGTCATGTTTTAGGCCTGGTGATTGCGCTCGTTTTCGCAAACGACCTATCGCCATCTTTAGTACGTGACCCATCCATTTAAATCTGTGGTTCTTTAAAGATTGACAAAATGGACTTGTTTCATCGTCATTATTTCCTCTTGACAACCTTGTTTTCGTTTACTCTCTGGGGCTACGCGATGCGTACGATTGCTATTAGATGTCAGTCGCTGAATAGTCTTCGGCGATCTAGTCCTCTACTCTAAAGAGCCGCAGGGTAGTATCGTTCCTACGGTCGATTTATATGCGTGGACCTTATGCTTCTTCAAAGTGCATTCTAGCTGACTGTTAGCCTACTGATTTCTATGGAAAGCTTCCACGTCAGCCGGCGATTCTAAACTCTATTCCAATATGACTTTACTCTAAGCAGATTGTCAATTTTTCGCCCTGATGGACTTTAAACTGTTCCTGTATCTTTTGAGTCTTAGCTATATCTGTGACTTTAAAACACAATATAAGTAGAGTTTTCGGTCATATATTCGTTATGATACTCTGTTCTTAATTAACAATTCCGGAATGGAATTACTTCTGGAAACCGTTCGAACAACGAAATTCTCTGGTGCCCCCCTTAGACTACATCACCAGATCACCCAGATATATGGATTTTCTATGGTCACTTTTTTTCTTTAAATGGACATTATGTTACTTAATCACTTGCTGCAGAGTTCGTACTTGGCCGACAACGTTTGTATGAAAACAAAACCACATTGCTTTAGGCCATGTTTGTTACAATGAATCATCTTTACAGTTGATCACTCTTCTTCAGCCAGACATACGATCCACCGACTTCGTGCTGCACTTGTACCCATTAGACTGCCAAGCATCCAAGTGTTTTTCATGTCGCTTTGACATGGCGGCTTTTCGTTTTGTATGCTTTTCATCTTATTTTTTTTCCACCCTTGTTGCAACGATATAGCAATTCTGCTATCTCGACTTTCAGTATCCACTGTTGTATGCATTCTGTTCATTTTGGCAATGCCTCAAGACTTAAGGTCACGTGAATGTTAGTGGTTTCGAATGCCCCTGCTCTGTCATTCGACTTCGCCGATCGCGGAGTGATAGCTAATAGAGCTTTGTGATTTTCTGAGGGGCATTATATTGACCCCTCCTGTGAGCGACCGCTTCAAATGGGTGCTGCAAGTGCCCATCGCATCACCCTGTTTTGCAGTGACCACATTGTTGACATCCATAACTTCCCCTAACGACTGTCAGTCACCTCCGTACCTGACCACGATTCCGGTTATTAGTCTATACACAGATGTGTTCCGTCACCTGATCTACGTCAGATTTAATTTTATCGGCGTGCACGACCTTTATAGAGCCTCGACACGACTATGACCACGACACATCGTTGCTGAATCATTTGGAAAGTGTGCTTAGTCATCGGTAAGTCATTGTGGAGTAGTGACTGCTGCTGGCCACGTTACAAAATACCTGCTTTGTGAATCTACAGTGCAAAGTGTTCTAGAAGACTCCTGGCAGTGACTGAAAAGGGACATGGACATGGTTCGGTCTACGAGTAGCCACGTGATAAGTTAGAAACGAGTAAGTTCCATATTGTGAACGTAATTGTTCCCACGTAAGACGTTGACAGCCGAAGCACGGGTACCCAAGACGGGCAGAAGATTCTTACACCAGGTTTGAATAAAGTGAAAATGAGATATTATCATTCATTCAAGTCTTACCGATAGCGAACGTACCAAAAACGAGTTTTTTTTCACCCAGACTTTTATACCAGGAGGTGAAAAGCTATTAGTACGACTTCATTTTTGTTTCTATAGTCTCAGTGACTGTCAGCAAGCGGTAGGTGTCAAGGGGTAACCCGAATAGAAAGGAGACTTATTGATCAGAGAAGTTACAACGCTTGTTATCCAACTTCGATTGCACGCTTTGGAGAGTGACCTGAGTTCGTTTCTTGAAGTGATCGACCACGTTTCAGTATGATTTGCGAGTGGACTTATGTGGACTGTCAAGAACACAGGAAACACTTTATAAATCTTCGTTTATCAATAGTAAGCCATTTGTTTAGAAATAGCGACAAACGTTGAACCTTGGAATGGTATATTTCACGTCATTTACAGCTGGCCTCCTTAGAGTGGCCACTCTTTTGAATCTCTGACGATGGCCGGTGTATGAACGTTTTTCCATGTCAAGTTGGCAGCCATATCCATTACCGTCGATTTCCCATCGTTGTGGATCCTAGCTGAGGGTTAATACGATTCCCTCTGTCTAGGCTGGAACGGCCTAATAGCACCACGCTTGACAATTAATGTCCTATATTTCAGAAACGGTAAACTTATCTTAAAACTAATGTCCTCGTCTTTCAGAGCTACTTATTCACTTTTATCACCCCGGAGTTCCCACCGGATTGCTCTGAGCGAGCGATTATTCAATGCAGGGCAGGCTGAATAGAATAATGCTTGACACTGAATCTACCGTAAGTCGTGTGGACTAAAATATTCCAACTTCACTTCAAACAACTGATGTTCGGTTTCACCTGTAGGTTCGCAAAATCTTGTAAATCGTAATACTCTCAAAACTGGACCAGTAGATATTACACGGCTCATCCCGCTTGCTTTTTTAGGAAATCCTCACCGGTAGTGATAATGAGTGAGCTCGGTCCATAGTCACTTTCGAAAAAAGATCTACCAACAATCTAACGTTGCTGTTTAGCTCTAACCAGATTCTGTTACGTTGTTAGTAGCATACATTCTGAATGCTTAATTTCTTGGACTAGGTTGCACAACACTTCCCTGAACGTCGATATGAATTTTATCGTCGATTTACATCAGACTTCATTACAATAACTTGATGTTAGGTTTCACAACCACGAAAGTATGTTTATTCACTACTGTTCTGTATTGTTAATGAGTGTCAAATCGATTAAGCCGTCCGGTGGACTGAGTTGGTCCAGTTAAGCGGTTTCTACTTTATATTGCCACATATGCCTGTGTGATGCTTATAACAGCCGACCTGTACAATCTTGAACGAAATAATGACGTAGCATGTTAAACCCACAAGGATCTGACAAATGTGTGTGATAGAAATTGCGTTGCCCTCCCCCAGTATTGCTCCACTTTTACAGAAGTGCACTGATGGTGTAATCACTTGCTTAAAATTGACTAATCAATTTTGTGTTGTTAGGATCGACTCGTTATCTGTCGTTCATTCTGTCACCATTTCTCGCTTGTTCGCACATGTTGCCTTCATTCGTTCACCCGACATCGAAGGCTTCGGTATTTTAAGTAGGTTTGCTTTAAACGTTTTTGGCTTCAGTAATCGACTGTGTAGTTGAAGGAAATACATAACAAGCAAGGTTGTCTTGGTTGCGTCATCAGCAGGATGACTATAGCACGTTTATATTGCATCTATCCGGAATATGGATGCCTGGTCACAGGACATGCAATACTTACATCCGACGTTTTCAACTACATAATGAACTTGAGTGTAGATGAATTCTAGAGGCCTGTACGACTACTACTGAACGACCTATGATCTGTTTTGATTGTCCGGCTTAAACGAGTTGGTCGGTTTGATCGGACGGTTTGTTTCAAGGTAGCGCGCAGCGACCGCAAATGAATAATTCTGTGCTGCTTCTCGAGCAAACCACATCTGATGGTGCCCTCGGATGCGTTCAGATAATTACCATGTTGTGCGACCTATGTAGCTTGTTCCTCTAGAAACGATAAACACGAAATTAGGCAACACGTAAAGGCTGGGGTTGCAAAACAAGTATGGCAGTAAACCGAACACGTAATTGAACTGCGAAATAAGTTTTGTTAATTGTTAAACTTAGTCTCCTGGTTACGTTTTCAGCAGCGGTATCACTTTTGACAGACAGCGAAATGTAAACAGGCTTTGTCTTCAGTTTACGGTACTCTTGAAACTGGCCATTTCGCTCTTTCCGGTTTGCTAGGCAGGGACTGAACCACTGATCAGCAACGTCAGTCAGTTGCATATTAAACAGAAGCACTTTTCGAGTTAGTGTTATAGAGTATTCAGTAGTCAGATATTTGTGTTATGGGTTGTGCTTGTGAATGCGTTAGTCGTGCTTGCTGAATGACACAGGTTGTGATATACTTTCACTTCTCAGCGCTATAACCAATCGGAAACTTGACTGGTTTGACAATAAAATCGTCGGCTGTATGCCGACTATTGTGCAGATTGTTTTGGAATGCAAACGACAGTGTTTGGAGCGCGTAGTCTACCATCTACTACCAATCGATCGATAAAATGTCGTTTTACTGTTTTATTTTTGTGCAGTATATGATGATACTGAAGTGATCGACGATAAATAGATATCGGTGAATCACACTGTTCGCAACACCGCAACGAACACGATTTCAGCATTCAAGGACGAATGTTGTTTGTTATCGGTTGAGAATTTCAAACCTCTTCATACGTTTGAGAAACGTTCCATATTCGGTCGTGGCTTTCACAAATTGGTCGTTTTTTCAGCTGGCCAATTTATAAAACTAAATCTTAAATTCAAGTTTCGCTCGTTGTTCGGAGCTCGCCAGTAATGCTTGCCACTTTTTGGACAGAGCTCCAGTCCTCGATTGTATAAAGGAGTTTATCGCTTATCGAGCGTTACTTACAAGCAACTCTAGTGACAAACTTATAAGACCACTTCATTTTTCCGATTGCGGAAGTTCCTCGTAAACCGAGCGCATCCAGTTCGGTGTACAGGATACTAGCACATACCCTAGATCCGAATATCGTAAGCGGAGCGAAAAGTTGTACATTTTTGAGGAAAATTTCGAAAACAATTAGGAATACATGCGTGACGAAAGCATGTCCATTTATTTTTTTCTTCTGAAACAGTTATCTAGGTTCTTGTTTCCTTTTTATCTGAGGATCCCAACACAACGTTTTGTCATGTTGTTGGCAGGGAACTCGAGAATCGTTACTTCCCAATTGTATTATTATCGTTTTCAAGGGCTGTAGCCGTTCTATTGACGTCACTTGCTTTGAAAGTTCCACGTAACACGTTGACTGCCTCTAACTCGGTTTCCTACTAGGACACACCTCGTCTTCTTTTTAAGAGCATTTGAGTACAACCTGTATGCATGTAAGCCGTTCCGAGTGAATTTTTTCACATTGTACCTCTGACAAATCCCTGCTTGGATGATCGCTTCAAGGTGCGTCGACATTTTCGGTTAACGGTTGATCAGAGTTGATTTTTCATTTTTTTCCCAATCAAACTAGAGCCGATAGTAGAACGTTTACATGCTGCTTGTCGAAACGCCCTTCGCAGTTACGTGTTTTTTTGTCGACTTGCTCTTGTGAACCAAGACCGCAGATGTTGCAAGGATTGTTTATTCGGAAACTCAACACATCGGGTGTACGCTTCAGTACCACAACAAACAAACACTCATTTGCTTATAACAGTAATCGATGGACGTCACGGTTACAACTGTCCAGTTCATGTAGGGAAAACCATTTTCTGGCACAGTGCACTCCAGTATTTATTCTTCTACTCCCTTCCACTCACTTCACAACACAAATTCATACTCCTGCCTGACTATGGAGCAGTGCGTGCGATCGCTCGTCCTCATTACACTACTTGCTGTTACTTTATACATCAGTTGATCTGTGCCTGTCTCGTTTATATAGTGATGATGGTCGTCCTCGTTTATTCGCCCCGTGAAGATGAGTCTTTCAGGAAACTATTGCCCGTCTTTGTTGACCTCTGACGTCTCGTTTTGGCTTGAATCTTTCTGATTGAAAGCCAGTGTAGGCTTCTTACATTCGCCTAGCATTGTGATTCTTGTCGTGAAGGAAATTGCCGTGTATTTTTGTCCGATTTTACCTCATCTATTTACATTTTCTATCTATCGAAGTAGGTCGACATGTCATCACATGCACATTTCTGAATTCCATCTGTTGGTAACATGACTTTTCCTTAATCTTTCCATGACCTGAACTTCACATGCGTCAGTCTTAGATGTCGGCATGATGTGAGAGTGAGTCAACACATGGTTAGTTGTTGGTTATATTCGCAATTATTTTTGTTATCTAAAAGATTAACCGCATTCGGCTAGTTTGCGGCGGCGGGGAGTGACGTCAGTTGGTTGAATTCTTTGTCGCACCAATGTCGCACATTTAAAGCATGAGTGGACCGACTTCTTATGGTCATACACTTTACAGCGGTGCATAAAAACTGGGATGAGAAATGGGAGCTCCTGGCGTCATTCAATCGGTCGATCAATGTTGAACGATAAACAGAACTTCAGTTTGCTCGATTGGTTTGTTCTTGAAGTCTGCTGGCCAATTCTTTCATACTGCAATGATGTTTATCCGGGTAACTTCAGTCATATCTATTAATTTAACATTGAATGACCTGGCTACTGTCATGATTCAACGTGTTTGCTTACAAAGACCATATAGATTTAACAGTTCCTGATAAGGTGGCCTCCAGAAAACGAATCGTGCTGGAACGAACTGCTGTCAATCCTCAGACACGTCTGATATTAGAAAACGTGGTTACACATTTTGATTTTCAATGAAAACGTTCCACGCACAATGAGACAGAGGAAATACCTGTTAAAAACTTCTGCAATTTAGACTCCTAAATTTTGTCGTTGACAACGCGGTCTTGCAGTGGTTTGAATGCACTTGATTTCTGCGTATTTCTGTTCTGCAAACGGGTCGCTACAAGTAGCTGCAAAACAGCAAAGCCGATATACTAGAACAAGTTATTCCAGTAATGCGGCCATTACAGTTTATTTTAGAAAAACATGCCGCCATATGTATTATTCATAAAACTAGAACATTGAACACACTTTCCATTTGATTTGCGTATGGTAAAATCTAGCAATCTCAGTTTGTTCAGCTGAGTACTTCGTGCGTAACAATGTGCATTCTAGTATATGCTTAGGGTACTTATACGGTGTGAGGCTGCGGTCAACGTTAGATTCTGCTTTCCTCTTCGCTAGCGCCGTGAGCCGCAACTGAGGTTCGGTTATCCATCTGTCTATATCCGTTAATCACTCACTGAATTTGGCGTTTTGTTCGTATGCTAGGCTTTCTTTTGTGTTGGCCATACTGATAAACTGTTTTCCTCATTCTCACGGATCTTGTTTATCCATCAAACTGTGATAATGGGATAATCGATTTGTGTAAAGCCTTTCGATTCCAATTCTTTTCTACCATTCGTCATTACACGATGACATTAGGGTCTAAGTTCACCGAAATGGTGCCGGTTATGTTACGCACTCCTGTTTATGTTCGCCTGCGAAGTTTCTTTTCAGTTGGGATCGTCTTTTCCCGTCATTTTCCGTCGTTATCAGCAGTTTACTCAGTTTCGTTATCGGAAAGTTGTGTGTATTAACTGGCTACTGATGCTGTCGTGCAGTAATATAACATATAACTGGATATCTTGACTTAGTCATGCTTACTACCCGTGGTTGACAGCGGATGTATGGCATAAAATAAAGAACTTGTACGAGGTCTTTCTCGGACTAATTAAAATCATGCTTTGCTGTGGTCCGTTGGACGTTTCCGACTAGCTACGATCCCTACATGTCACTTACCACGTTTTAATCATTGCGGAACGATTTTCAACGTTGTTCATACAATAGTTTCTGGATGCGAATTTCGCGACCTGGGTCTTTTTTCAAGTTGCCGAACGAAACTATTAAGATAGTTCATTAATGACTTTTTGTATTCGTGTTCTTTGTTTTCTCGACTAGCCTTCAACTTCAACCTCCGGCAACGCCTTATTCATTCATCAACGACTCATGTGATCCGCGATCGATTTTATCATCTCTTCACACATTCATGGTATCATTTCACCTACACGCAGCCTACCTTTCGTTTGCTTCATTTTATTGACCTCCCTTCATAAGTGATTCAGAGCAGAGCGTTTTCTTTTTTCCCTTTTTCTATGATATTACACCTTCTATTATTCGCCAGACTTCTCTTTTCCGTGGTTATCACCAGCTGATTTCCCGCCTAAACATTTGGATTTTCATCCGAGCTGTTTTGTACGTTTGTGTTAGTCTTCGGCCATCTTCTTCTTGACCGTTGCAAATTTGTTGTCCGTTTTTTGTTCATGTTGTGATAGTTTTTTCTCCTGTTATTTGTTTTGAAATACAGCATAACATTTTTTGTTTCTCTCAATATTTTTAGGTTATCTGCCAGTTGCATCAGTTGTTCTTGTTTTGATTTTGAATGATTAGGCTAATTCCCATAAGATGAAATCTTCTGAAAACACATCTGCACGGAGGTACCAATTTTAAGTGTTGTTCTGACGAAAATATCTATTGGGAAACTTCATCAAAAAAGGATTCTCAGTTGAGTTTACAAAGAAAAAATTGATTGGATCGTTTTGCGATGTTATATATGCGAGTGCTCGTGTATGCTTTTGGCTCATGGCAGAAAATTTACGAAAATATGACGGACTTGATCGGAAACTATTTAATGATATTTTTGAGTAATTTGTCAGTCAAATCAGGACGAGTTCAGAACAACAAATTAGTGGATCCCACAGCATTTTTGACCCTCAGGGAGCTTATCGTCAGATCTACCTGGATAGTATTCAGGTTTTCCAAGATACGAGTTGTTAGGCGATTTTTTAAAAGTTGAATAAACCACTATTAACCAACCCACGACCACTTATCTAGATCTGTTCTTCAGTTTACATGGTTAGTTCACTGTAACCTTAGTGGTTTATCTGTTATCAGTCTCTTTCTCTATAAAATCGATGTTTATTGCGAGTCTCCTTTCCGTTTTACTTTAAATGGCACGATTCTTGCGTGGTCTTTGCAAGTTCTTCACTCGTTTTATTGCGATGCAATTTCTTCATTGTTGCGAAGTTTCCGGTATCATTGACTTGGCCGGCAAGCCGTCTATCATGTTTCTTAATTACTAGAGAATCTCGATATTTTTTAGTTGATTGAACACGGTTCCTAAATTCAGATGAGTACGGAATTCAGAACGCCTTGGTCTCTTATTAAATTTCCATTCTCATGTGACAGAAAAACAAGATTGGTCAGCAAATGTGACTGCATCTGATAATGGAGACTTTGTCCTTCTCACCAATACGTCGACAGTTGACTGATACCTGAGAATCTTACAACCATAGACAGGAAATCCTATATGTGAGTCCTTGTCTATCTTGAAACCACTAAAATTAATGTGCATACGGCTTACAGTCGAATTGTAAGGTGATGCAAGAAGGTATTTGCAAAATTTTTATTTTCCATACATCACAGTCAACGCAAACACAAGCGGCTAAACCCGATTGGTCATTATTTACACATATGCACAGCCAGCGACCAAGTGGGTCACGGAGGTACCAGTGTGGAAAGTGAATGTTGTGTTTGTGTTTCTTTTACCTTTTAGTATCTACTTCTTCCTTTTGCTAGATCACTAGTTAGCCACCTCATAACATCCACCAATTAGCTGGAATTTGGTTGGCAGCTCACAGCATGACATGTTATGTGTTGACATTCTTAATACAGTCTGTGAAGTACTAAGATTTAAGTGAGTGGTCTCGATGTATCCATGATATCAGAACACTTTTTTCTAAGTTTTCAGCTGCCAGTTTATCGATATTGTCTACCACTTGTGACTGAACGTAAATATCAATGGTCAAAAATTTTAACACGCTTGATAAACTTGACTTTTAGTGACTATATTCTACAACCCTAGAACAACACTTATCTGACTGCTTTTTACCAATTGCAGCCATAAAACTTGATTATGACAGATTTGTTGCTTTGGAATTGCCCACAGTTACAAAACATCGCCCTAGATCTAAAATTATCGGCTCTCACTTTATTTGCCACACTCCCGTCTTTTGAAACTCAACTTCGTTAATGGGCAATCCGGTGAACTAACCCGAATAAGTCATGGACTACTCGAAGACGAACCTTATTGTTGCAGTTGAAGCGCAATGCCTCGCAAATTTACGTTGCAAAATGTATCTTGGAGAGTTGGTTGGCGGTGCTTATGACGTTCAGAAGTTCACGAGGAACGCAGTTACAGTCTGCAGAGTATATTGGATACCATGACCATAGTTGTGACATCAGTTGACCTGATTCTCCTATGGTTTTTGCAAGTGCTCCTGTCTTTCCTATAATTGAGGGCGCCATAATAAATTCATTCCGATTAAATCGTCTACAATAATTGGACTAGATTGATTAAGGCTTCCACGAATATCCCGTCGCCTTCCATTAGGATCGTCCGTTTCATTAAATGTCAGACGTCCAAAGGCTGGAATGCAACCTGAAACCCTGTTTAGGAGATTGGTTACAGATTGATAGACTGGTGTATTACTGCGGGTCTGTATGGGAGTCATGAATCGCAGGCGGCGAATGGCAGATGAACGGTAATTCGAAACATTCCATCGGGAAAGCTAAACCTCCTCACTTCCTTTTAGTATGTTTTCTGTATTTGGTTACTTCAAATATAATAGCAAAATGAATCAATGCAAAAAACTGGAAAAGGACCGGAGGTATTGACGGATGGAACACAATATTCAACCGTCAACATCAGCACCTGCCCATGCTCTCATTATAGAAACACAAGGGTATTCGCCAGTGAAATTCAACGTAAGTAATCACATCAAGATGGTTCACTTGCGACTGTTTTCATTTTGAGGTGTTAGTTATGCTACCACCAAGTTTCCGATAGCCGGGTGCACATTGATTTTATTTGACTCGGCATGTAAAAATATGCGACTAAATTTCATATACATTTATCAGTGTTCTTAGGGCATTACATTTACAGCCACAGGAATAGATTTTTCAAGACTGCTTTTACTCTGTGGCTGAGAGGATCTTGCCTTGTCAGCCAATCTCCCGGATCAATTGGTCGATTCTACAAGACAAAGGGTTGACTGGGTAACTGGAGCTAAACGTGAAATTTCCAGTCTCCTGGCGTGACTTCGCAACTCAGCTGGTACAGCGATTACCATATTTCGACATGTGGTTTCTGTGGTTGGTTCGAATCCAGCCGAAACCCAGATTTTTGGCAATTGGACTTCTACAATTCTAGCTGCATAAATTTGAATGTTTTGAAGCGACCACGGTGATCACGATGCTCAATTCTGTAATCCGCCGAATTGCCGTTGAGTTAGTATGAGGTAACTAAATCATGCATTGCAAGTTTTTGCATTGTCTGGCGGTTTACTGTTTGAAAAGGGGATTGAGTAAGAGTACGAGTTTGAAAGAAATTCTCCACTTCCATGTTAGAAAGATGCAAATCTTGGAAACCAACCAAAAGTATTGTAAATAGTCGCTAGTCACTTTATTTGTACAAACGAGCAGGATGACATGTGAAGAATATCATGGGCAGTGAACCTCCTGTTGTGTTTGCATCATCACAGCAATCTCTCCGGACTCTTGTTTGCCATCGCTTTATCAATTGAGTGGTTGGACCTCCTGGATGATTTTATCGTATCCAAAAGCGGTATCTGGCACACTCATAATGTAAAACATGTCTTTTGTTCCCACATTCAAGGAGAGTTTGCCATATGTGAATTAGAAACGATATTTTTTTCAGTAGCTAGAGTTATTTTTTGTTCTGCCACGGATGTAACATATGCTAATACTACCGCAACTATTTGAGGTGGTGCATGTAAATGGGGTGTTATGCAGTGTTCTCCTCCGTCGCAGACGTTTGCATACCTGTAGGTGTCCTCAATTATGAATCTATTAGCTAAATGAACAGACATTAAGACGGCGTATCTGTCTGTTCTACTTCAGTTTCATTTTGTTTGCTATGTGAGTATACTGTCTATATATTCGACGCTTCAAATATCCCCTGTAGTGCGCACGCATACGACGTGGGACAAAAGGAACTTGCGTGTTGCTTAGGGAAGAGTGACCGCTTTTCGATGTCAGCTTATGAGGGCAAGGGAGCGCAGTAGCCAAAGGAATTAGTTCAAGTTCCTTCCTGCAACTCCACTTACCGCGACCCCGTAGTCTATGAAATACGTGTGTGGACTATAATCTGTCGTTTATTCACAGATCGTGCGTTTGATTCTTCGGCATTTGTGGTGCTGACGAGGTCTAAGTATGTCGAAACAGCTATCCTTCACTTCGCTGGCGATCACTGGAACCAACTGTTTGCATTGAGGGAATAGTGTCTAGATGAACGGAGCAGATAACAGAGCTTCACAATACGGGCGTCATTGACTTTGATACCCCGCCATATCGGCCAGCAACCCTCACTAAAAGTGTTCACTGTGTTTTGGATGTTGGATTACTGCTTGAAGTACTTTGTGATATTAGTAGGATCGTTAAAAGGCGTGCAACTAAACTGCAATGCAAATAACGTCCGCGTAATGGTGGTACAAATACAGCAATGGTTCGAACAGAGTAAAATGGCGACGGGATCCGCTTTGTGTTAGCGAAGTGATGGATGGAATCCAGCCGCTGTCGACGTAGTAATATGCAGAAAGGGAACACCGTAGTTCACTGAACACAGTAGCAGTTTGTTCTTCGGTTCTCAATAGACTAGTAAGCTATGCTTGCTCGTTTAGACTAGTTTGCTTTGTCATCCCAAGCGAAGCCGCTGCGTTGAATCATGCACTGCAGACTAATACCCGGGTTAAGATTGGATGTGCTTGTTGATATGTGTGTGACATCGACTTCATTGGTGTTGGTAGACTGGGAAGTTGTTTGGAGCCCTTGCGGGTGCATGTACACTGGGAACTCTCGGCAGTGATTGTGACCTTACAGTCTGGTTACATGCCAAAGCTGGTCTACACATTTGAGATTGATCACACCATTATGTAAAGGTACTGTCTTTCTGACCCCGAATGGGAATCCATGAACTCCCTACTGAAGTAAACTTCAATGTCAATCTTTTCATACCTCTAACCCAGATCGTACGCTGGCCAACAGGCTGACGATTTCACCCTACTCCACAACCAGTTAGCAAAGAACGGCGTGATAGGTGATGAGTTGGAATCAGCGAGATGCGTTCAGGTCAACGAAGCCTGTGAGGTAAGATAATTGCGATTAGCGGCCGACAGAGTCCCTTTGTTTAAAAGACGCACCCGTAAATTTCGTCATTGCAGACCCATTGTTTCTGCCACGCACCGCTGATCCCTCAGTGAAACCGACGGTCAAAACCGAACACTGCACACTCTCCGTAGGGATGAGACAGCTTTCGTGGCCGTACAAGACTACTCGCGCAGGAATATTATACACTCTTTTCGCGAAAGATTGAAGTCAAGTCGGCGCCATCGAAGGTGTGATTTGGCGAACGCTATCCAAGCTTCGGCTATACTATCTGTGATCTGACCAAATATTCCACCAGCACTGAAACAGGCACATGAAGTTCTCGGTCACTTCTAATGACTTACCATCAAGAGTGAGTGAATACCCAAAGTCCTGCCGGTTTTGCAACAGTACGTTCCACCATACCAAACTGACGAATTGAAGCTTCTAGCCTGTGTAAATTGTTCTGGTCCCCCTGTGAATCCTCGCAGATTAGATCACTGTCCTTTGCCACGAAGTCGAGTGCCTGGAATCATTTCTATATCATATTCTCACCCCAAAAATGTCGTTTACCTCAATGTTGAGTAGAAATGTAGAAGGTGGACAACTTTGTCGCACCCCACTTGAGATGCTGAAGGTTGGTGAGCAGCAGCCATATGACTTGAACAGTTTCCAGGTCTAACTCTAACTTTTCTTCAGAATGTTGACATATTTCTTGGGCACAGATCTTCTCGTTAGAGTTTTCTAGGGTATAGTTCTGTCTGCGAAATCAAGAGCCTTTGTGAGTTAAAAAAATAACCGTTGATAGAGTGCGATCAATGCAAACACAACCACGACTAGACCCATTTTATTATGTATAGATATTTCGTGCGCGTGGCAGACTTTAGTTCACGAAGCTCAGTGGCTGTAGGGAGCCTCGACGCATTGTGAATCTGGCTAATTTGATGTTTCACACTTGGTGAGCGAGCCATTTTAGAAAATGGGAATGGTTTTGACCCAACACAGTCTCTCGGAATGTTTAAAGTGACCGAGTGAATCGGAATCACAGTCTCAATACATTTCTTGTTTCGTCCGTTTACAACATTTCGAGTAATCCCCATTAGAAGTAGAAAATGTTTTGACGAACAATCTGTTTTGGACTCATCATCGTCGGACCAATCAAGTGAAACTTTATATCATCATGTTTGTGAAGCGAGCAACATCAAGAGCAAGTAGTTTAATTGTCTTCCAATTCACTATCGATTGACGTAATTATGTGACTAGTTGCTCTTGAAGTGGTTCTCCAGCCCATTAACCGATTGCTTAGTCGTCAATCCAAAGGAATCGAATTTATTCTTCTGACCGGTGCTGAAGTAATCAGGTTTCAGTTGAACAATCTACACTTGTCCTCAGAAAATATTTCCAGGCCCTTCTGTTACTATGGCCCTTCTTTACTCATCTCACACTTCCGAAGGTCAGTCTGATCATCGGATTGCCCTGCGATTCGTAACCGTTTGACGTAACTATATGACAGATCGCTCCTGATTTTACTCGCCTAATACCCATGTGGATACAAGACGTTAATATATTCAGCCCGATGATGAGTAACCGAAAACAGACTGTTTGCCGAACCACCCCTAACTTCATCCATTCACTTAGCCTAATTCTCATTAATCTTATCGGAATATTACAATCACTTGACGGAACCCGTTGTTGACAGGTTTTCAAGTTTAAGGTTAAAGCTTTTTTCGAGATTGTTCTGCGCTCGATGACTTTGGCATTGTCCGTCTGACATGACTGGTAGGGCGAAACTTAACCGTAACTGCCGACTGCTTCTTAAGTTGCTGTAGTACCATTTCTAGTATTTATTCACCTCAGGTTGGCTTGTGAGAATATATGAGGTGATCAGTCTGTTCACATAACTCCCTAATGTGAACTGCATATCGGTGTTCTGAAACTCAAGATCAAACTAAACGAATGTTGAATATGTGTAGCATGACTAATAAGCCATCAAATGGGCCAAGCAGACCAGCATGGAAATGGACAAAGTAATCAAGTGAGTTTTCTGCGCTGCCTCGCTGCAGCTATCGGTTAATAATATTTATCAGATTATTACTGACGATAACTGTACATATCAATTCAACTTGAGCTACCAATCACGTGAAACGAACTGAAAGCGTTTTCACTAGTGAAAGATAAAAACCATATCAACTGACCATCGTTGATTTCTAACCGACTGTTAGCTTAACCGGAGGTAGACACAAAACTAATCTGTCGAATTATATCGCGGTTCTGCTAAGAAATCAATGTTCACGAAATTGGATAACAATATTCTCCTCAAACACGTTACCAAGTAAAGAACACTTATAAGCAAGTAAACGCGATTCCGTGATATCACGCATTTGGGAAAAGAATCCACCACTTGCTCCATGTTTCCTGACGTACCCTTCCGATTTTGATAGGTTCGATCCACTTCATTTTCAATTGTTTTGTCAAGAGATAACAATTACAAAAGTACTGATTCGCAAAGTAACTTCGAATGTTTACGCGAGTATATGGAATTAACGCTGTTTACAGAATGATTAGGATTAAAACAAATAAGGTAGTATAAAATACGCTTAAAATATGCTGAAAACGGATGAATAAACAACGTACGAAAGGTGAATCAAATTTCTGCATGACCACGTTACAAGATTCCACCGGTTAGGCATAGAAATATTGACAAAACCTATCGTATGATCTGAATTTCGTAATTATTTCGGTTCGCGAACATTATCAGAAAAAAACATTGTTATTCGCATATCAGCTCCGACTTTATGTATCTAGAATCAATCTTTCTGTCACAACGAGACTGGACCTTGATGCGGTGTGACGGCTTGCGCATCTCGATGACCTATTGGGCTAAACTGGACGGTGTGGCCACCACACCGATAGAGTCACTCATGCCAGGCAGGCCATTAGATAGAGGTCTGACAAACCAGTCTCCTGGTCCTCCAGGTTGGGGGTTGGAAGAAGGTTGGCATCTTCTTCCGGAAAACGTACCAGTTCTGCTACACTGCCACCCACCCGCTGCCTTGTGGTATAGGCTTTTTAGCCAAAAGCTTTGGTTGAGAACCCTAATCGTTCTCCTGTCTAGGTCTGGGCGCCCTGGCAGTATCTCATCCCACACACAACCATGAGTAATCATAACATAAGCAATTCCATACTACATTGGTCGTCTCGCAGTATAAACCGGGTCGCCCTATCTGCTGCATACAGCAGGGTGGATAGGCGAAAACATGCTACTGCTAACCCCTCCCCCACTGTCCTATCAAATTTAGTTCTCAGGTCCCTCCCAACCTCCATTCCTGATAGGTACTCCACAGGTCCCATAACAGATGTAGCTAACTGTGGTAACATGGAGCCGGTAAGTTCCGTCTCTTGCCATTTAGCTTCAGGCCTCCCTCGTCCCTTGCTTAAACCCAGAATGCGAATTAACACAAGTACTTTGAACGTTCGTACACTAAAACGAATAGGTCAACAGGCCGCTGTTGTACGAACGTTAGACTCATTGCATGTCGATGTCTGTTGTATCTCGGAAACTAGAATCCAGGACAGTCGTCAGCGTATGGAACTAACAGCACCCACATTGTCTACCAGATACTGGTTATAAACTTTGGGTGACTCCACAGCCGCTGTAACAGGTCACGCTGGAGTAGGTATAGTCCTAAGCATGACGGCTGCAGCCGCATTGATAGATTGGATCCCTGTTAACAGTAGACCTTGTGCTGTCCGCTTGGCAGGTTTCGTTAAGACCAACTTTGGATGCAAGACTTTCAGAAATTTATTCATTGTGTCTGCTTACGCTCTTATTGACTGTAGTGACGTCGGCGTCAAGGACGCATTCTACTCGGATCTGGCCGCTCTCCTTCGGTCGACATGTGGCTCTGATATAGTCGTTCTAGCGGGAGATATGAATGCTCAGGTCGACCGTGTCTGTGAGGAAAAATCTCGTTTAGGTGGCAGGTTTGGGATAGCGTCACATCGGTCAGATAATGGTGGACGACTGTTGCAGCTGTGCGCTGAGTATGAGCTATTTTTAGCCAGCACCAGTTTAAGGCAACGTGCTATACTTGGTGCCCGCCTGCTCTGAATGAGGCCTGGTCTCAGGTAGACCACATGGCTATTAGTTACAGATGGCGAGGTTGCATTCAAGACTGTCGTTCTTATTAGAGCACGTACTTGGACAGACTCAGATCATGCATTGGTATGTTGTCGTTTTGTTCTTACTTTTGCTGGACAACGACCTCACTCACAGCAACGACTGGCTGTTGAGAAATTGGCTTTACCACCGGTAAAGGATAAGTACTAAATCAGCTTGAAAAACTGCCTTAGTGGTACTCACTCCGAAGATCCTAATAGCTGCTGGACTCAAATTTCCCAGGCCATTCAGAAAGCAGGTACTGTAGCATGCGACACAGGGGTACATGGGCTAGATATACAGTGGATTTCAGAGAAATCTTTGGAGTTGTTAGAAGTCAGACGGAAGATTCCTCGTGGTAGTTCACATAATAAGTCTAGAAGAGATATCCGTAAGAAGCTGAAAGGTTGTATAGGGGCTGATCGTGAGGCTTAGTTAGTAGAAAAATTAATGAAATGGAGATCGCTTTTGCCTCAGGGAACAATGGCAAACTCTTTAAGCTTATCCGTGCTACTGGTCCCGAGAGACGGTCTGTCAGTGAAAGTATCAGCGAGGCAGATGGCACTCTAATTTATAATAAGTCTAGAAGGTTGGAACGCTGGGCGAAACACTTTGAGGGTCAATTTAGCTGGCCTCCTGCTTCGACCGTGCTGTCTCCACAAACTTGTGATTTAACGCCCTGGTAGGTAGATTTAGAACCACCCACTGAGACTGAGGTTACGCAATTGCATCTCGGCTCTCAATCGTAATAAGGCCGCTGGTCCAGATGATCTAGTGCCAGTATTTTTCAAAGAAGGTGGAGAGGTGTTAGTCGAGGCCTTGACTCAGCTGTTTCAACTTGTGTGGACAACGGAGACCATCCCTTCGTGCTGGAGTCACGCGACGATAGTTCCTACATTCAAAAAGGGTATCAAAAGGGTATCTTGTGAAAACCATAGGGGAATTAGCTTGACCCCAGTCATTTCTAGGGTTCTGGCCTGCGTTATACTTCGTCGGCTCACTGCAGCTCGGGAGTTAAACATCAGAGAAGAACAGGCAGGGTTTCGTTCTTGGCGGGGATGTATAG
>LUCH01003265.1:66654-76772 GCA_013368495.1 Paragonimus heterotremus | reverse complement strand
GCTTCCTTCTCCAGGCTACTTTCTGCATCTTCCAGCTCCGGATTGCCCTTTTAATTAGATGAACTTCGCAAATCTATAGGTTCTTACCTGTTTGCGATCAGTTTCTGAGTATCGGAGTTTTGATCTCCCACCGTCTCTGTTTTTAGCTCCTTGGAGTCACCTCATGATGAAATGTTTCACATTTCCCTCATTCTCTTGGGGTAATTTCGATCAGATAAAACGGCGTCTTTTAAAGTAGTAGAACGAAAACTGATTATTTATAAATGCTTAGGAAATGTCAGTGTTCATTAGGCCACACTCTCCGTTTGTCCCCTGCCAGGTTATCTTCATCATCAATGGTTGCGTATCGCTTCAACAGATGAGACTGGACATATGTCCTTCATTACCTGGTCATCTTCGTCATCTTCAATTTAAAATAAATGTAACAAAATAAAGGACTACCAGGCTTCTCTGATGGAGTAATTTCATTCTCCAAGGTGACAGGGATAGTTATGGAGGAAACTTGGACAAAACTGATGCCGAGTCGTAGACGCTCCCGTCGTATTCGACGATGTACAATGTTACGACAATACAGCCTTCGCCCGGAACTCATGGTGCATCGAGAGTTTGTTGACCAGATGGCTTCAAGGAGTACGAAGATCAAAAAATCAAACACCTAGGTGAAAATTAGTCTTCAAGTCAATTTGTAGCACGTATTCATTGAAAAGTAAAAATAGATTATATCACACAAATATTCGGATTGACATGACATATTGTTTTCTAAGATTACCTCTAAAACGTCACAAAAAAGAACAGTGTGAAAACCGACCAAACCAGAGGCACGTGACGAACAAATTACCCAGAGCTATCAAAGTAGCCTGGAAAAAACAAAATTTACCACCAATTTGCAACCACCTATTCCGCAGTCAAATATCCATTTTCGCGATGCTAGTTCCGAGGTTCGCACACCCAAGATTTTCCCAGCCTTATATTAAGGCGGATCGGAAGTATCGGTGGGAAGACGGTGAATCTGCAAACAAACTTTATTCATTTATTTACTCACCGTTCATAAGCGGACTTCAACGTAACGAATAGGGGCGCTAGGGGAATGGACGTGAGAGAACCTTCAGCACAACCGCGCGGTAGCCGCCAGAGAGGACGAATATCGGCGGAAATTTCAGTTGACTTTCAGGATTCAAACAAGTGTCAGCCTGATTGGGCTGCGTTCCCAACGGGAGTAGCTAAAACACTGTTATCCTAGTGACTGTAGCCTACAATGGTGGAGATGGCGCGAATTCCCAATACAGCTACGAGCAAAACTGCGATTCTTACCCCAACACACTAACCTTGATGTTAGTGGTTTGTAGTAAATTTACATTCAAGAGGTCATGTGAACAGGCGCAGTGGTACTGGCAAGGCAACTCTTACGTCGCTTGGAGTTTAGGGTTTTGGGGACCTCGAAGGTGATCTCACCACCCAGTGTAGTGGACAAGTGGGTATACGCTTTACTCTCGTCCACTAACAATTTAATACGTCTTTCCTTAAGAGCAATCGTAACGTAGTCCCAACAGGCATCGAACTACAGAATACAGCAGGGTTTGGAAACAAACCGTATATTTCCAGCGTGTATTTGGAAATATGATAAGTAGTTAGTTCTGGCCTAGTCTGAGATCAACGGCAGCAACCAGGAGGAAAAAGAAGAGAAGCGCGAGATGGGCTACGGCCCACTCGACAGCGCTCAAAAGCGCGCCAAGCGAAATGTGTGTGGAACCTACGAGTGCGTTAAACAACGCTCGAATAGGTTCAGGTTAAACTACCTTTGCAGAATGAAATAACAGATGAGTCGTTAAGAAGAGAGCAAGCATTCGCTGCGTGCAATTAGTTGCACGACTGAAGAAAGTGGCACTGAGTTTATACTAGGCCTTCTATTGCAGGCGTACATAGAATCATGCGGACAGAACAGACAAACAGGAAAACACGGTTGTAGCCGGGATCCTTAGAGAAGCCACACGATCGCCGGTCACTACACATGCCTCCCTCAGAAGGGTGGCGGTACGCAAACTTCGATCAAGTAACCGGAAGTATCGACGTATGGGCCACCCCCTTGTGGTTTTGTTCATGGCACTCCCGATGCCATGTATACATACACAAAAGACCTAAGACCACAAGGTCACTACACCAGTCAACACGTGGCTGAGTCGGCCAAGTTAGCCAAGAGTGGGCCAGGTGTTGGCCTCTCTTTTCTACTCCACTGACCAATCATAGATGAGAAATTATGGTGAATGGCACGTTATCATGGGACTACTTTTGTGGTTGAATAATGATTACGAATAATCTGGGAATGGCATTTTTCACTGCAATGGATAATGTATACACTATCCATTCCAGCGAGAAATGCCATCCTTAGATTATTCGTAGTCATTATCCAACCACAACAGAAGTCCCATGATAACGTGACATTCACCGAAGTTTCTCGCCTTTGGTTGGTCATTGGAGTAGAAAAGAGAGACCAACACCTGGCCCACTCTTGGCCAACTTGGCCGATTCGGCCACGTGTTTACTGGGCTGACTCTCATTTTCCAAAAATCCTTTTATACGAGTAATCTCAGCTTGTTTTGTGATATTTACTGTAATTCCCAAGAACGGCGATACACCCTGTTTTCAGTGAATTCCTTTCAGATCAGCAGACGCCTGCTTGATACTGAACAAGAAAAACCGACTGGATCCGGGACCCTTGGGCCTCTGCCTCGAACCTTTGTAACAATCGCTGAATGTATAAATATATATATAACACGTAAACAGCAGTGTACCGGAAATAAGCAAATAACAAAACCGTACAACGAAATGTTGAGACTTCGAAATCCTGATAACACTGCGAAGAGGGATTGTTGTAGATCACGGATTAAACAAGTGGAGGATTGCGGAGGTTGACACAGAGATGAGTTGATGTGAGAATAATCCTTGACTTGTAGTTCATTTGTTGGGTGAAGCTATTCAATTTTCACAAATAAAATCCTCTCGGTGCGACTGCGTGCCGCTTAGCTTGTACTTCTATGTGCGGGCACGATATGTTGTGTCTTTTCAGTTTCAAACTTCTCCATATGTCTATACGTGCAAGACGGCCTGACGGCTTTTGGTTTCACAGTGTTCGTGACCAGGGACAGTCTCAAACCTCAGGCGGGATAAGGTGTGTGTGTGTGAGGGGGGGATGTGAGACAGTATGGTACGGATACCAGCCGTATCAGACTAGCTAGGGTTGCTAACCGTGTCGGATGTACGATGAATAAATACAACCGTTTATCCAGGTCCGTTTACAGTTAGTATTGTAGGATAAAAGGTCACAAGAAATCGAACCACAGTGATGTATCAAATACCACGTTTTAACGCGGTTGTTAGCGGAAACAGACTAACTGTGACAAAAATATGTCAGTTACAAGTGTCCTGTCAAGGAGACGCCTACACTGTCATCACTCACTCACGTTTTGTGTGGAAGCTACAGGCCCAAACAACAAATCCCTTAAGGTGTTGGTATCGTCAACCTCAATGGCTTCACCCACGGACGACGGAAGTAACCAGAGCTCTGTTTGACACACATGCAGTTAAGTGCGCTACCAAGTGTCTTTATGGTCAGGCACGGCTGAATTGTAGCAGTTTGATGTCCTTCAATGAAGGTTTCTTTGACAAAATGTACCTGGACCTCCAGCAAGGGAAGCCTCAGTTCTGACAAGCACGTTGAGGTTTTCAATCACATTGGAATCACCCCAAGCCATAGGCACCTGTTACCACGGTATGTGTTAACGCAAACTCCACTGTAACTTTATGTGGGCTCTCGTGTCGTTTTGACGGTGAGGTTATTCAGCAAACGATAATGCAGACCTCGACCACCCTGTTCACTTCATGGGTTTTCTATCCGACAATCTATGCAACAATATATGTAACACATTCAGGCAAACGAAACACGCACTGAGTGGTCGTGCACCATTCCACCTCCTAGGTACATCGAGCTTGATGAACCCATAACATCCTTTACGGTAGTGTGCAAGTTCACACAAGTCATTATTCACAAGATACAACTTTGTGGTAGCAAAACTCAAAGTCTTCACTAATTCTTTCTTCAACTTTCGCTCTCTTGTCACACTTGGACGAATCTTATAACGAACGTCAGGACTATTCTCCGCGAGTTGCCCGCACCTACCTCGCGCAACCCTCGCACATTGCGAAACGAACTCTGTGTGCTTGACAAACGTCCGCCCGCGCCTTGCGAGTTGTACTCTGGGAGTAGTCCCTTCATAACACGTTCCAATGTGCTCGAAGAATTCATATCAGGTTCGTAGTCCATCTGTTCGACAACAACACTGTGAGTTTTCATGCAGACAGACGACCGTGTCAGTCCACCATCAGTGTTCGAAATATGTAAAGCATCCCTCAATAGCCCATCGATCGGAGATACTACGACATGATATATCTGTCCATGAAGGCGTTGCAATAGTTATCTGGCCTTCACGTATGAAAATGATGGTGGCAACATTATACAGTCCTCAATTGCCTCACCAGGTCTTCTCTGGCAACAATCTAGAAGGTGGAGTATTTGCTGACCATATTCTGCGACCTTAGCCTCGTGAACTTGATGAAATTAACCTGATCGCCGTTAACATAAATCACCCCAACCCTTAACAAATCCATGAAATTCAGCAAAAGTGAGGAGGATCTCAAGCTTACAAAGAGCAGGACAAATCTGCTTCTGACCATCCGCCACGTACTGCTCGACAAGCGGGCCTGTAGGATTCTGTGATTCAACCAACGAATTGTCTCTGATGTAGCACCCACCCTGAATACAACGATATCCTTTTAGACTTCTCAAGATGTTATCTGGCTACCACTAGTTCTTCAACTTGCACTAGAGCCCCCTCCAGTATTAACTCACTGGCTGAATACTTTTTCTTGACCCTGGTGATCGTAAGAACTGAATCGACATAGACATTATTCCAAACCTGAGTATCCTCTTTTGGCGTACCTGCTTCCATCAATACTGACTGCGGTTCACAGTTTACACCCACGCTGTTTCACGATCTGCAGCACTTACTCGGCTGTAAACATTTCAGAACAAACGCCTACCACCAGCGCCCAATGGCTTAGTGCAACTTTTCCACCGTCAACTTGAAGCCGCCATCCTTGTTACAACATTCGGTTCAAACGAATCGAAAAATTTACCACTCACTTTGCTTGACACCCGTAACACCATCAAGGTAGACATCGATCGCACTCCGGCTGAACTTGGCTATGGCAGCACCTTACGCCTGCCAGGTGAAATGTTCACGGATCCTAGAGCCAGTGGCAAGATGGGGCCAACGTCGTACGTCACAGGCCCAAAACTTTACATGCGCAAGTTAAAGCCTACTCCGGCGAGGACCACACTGATGCAGACTCAAGTACACAAAGATCTGCGTACTTTCCTCTTTGTGCTTATCACAGCTGATGCACAAAAGAAGTCCTTACAGCCACCCTACGACGGTCTGTCTAGAGTGTTTGAACGCAGAGACAAGTACTTTACCACCAAGAGTAACTGCATTCGTGATTCAGTAGGCGTCGACCGCTTAAAAGTGGCCTATGTGAATCCTTCTGGCCCACCTTCTACTCCTCCGGACGTGACTACCCTTTCGTCCAATCCACGTCTTCCGAACCAACCCATACCACAAACCTCGCGAACTGTTTCCGAATCCACCACTCCTGCTGAGGATGTACAATTCAATCATCCCATGTCGCCGAAGACACGTTGGGGAAGACCGCACAAACCTCACCTCCGCTTTGCAGATTACACAAAATAATATCACTCATCTTCTTTTCTAACGTTTCATACTCTAACTACTACTCCAAGCGAGGGTTCTATAGCGTTTTGCATTTGATAGTTTTGATTGTTGTTCACAATCTTCATTTTCCTCAGCTTCACATGTACACTCGATGTGTACATCGTGTGACCTCGTATCCACACTTAAGTTTTATATAATATTTAGATCCACTACAAAAGCATTGATTTCTGCCATTAATCGATCTCTTCTATTGAATTTGTAGTTGATCACCGAAATCACACACTGCTGCTTGAGTTTGAAATAAAAGAACAAACGCACGAACCTTTTAATCTCACTTTCTCATTAAAGTATGGAATTTCGCTGTTTCCGCAGCTTTGAAGTTGATTGGCTGAACATGCCTGAGTAGCACAGGCTTCAAAAAATTGTGACTAAGTGAATGAGGCGAATCGGGAAACGCCACGTTCTCAAGCAGAGTATGCGCATCGCTGCCAATGACCATGGGGAAATGCGGTGTTTCTTCTTCTCTCTCATATCTTTACGGGTAACGAGAAATTTCAAAGCCTTCCAGATGATCTTTAATTTCCCGTAAACTTAAGTGGATGTTCAGATTTTCCGAGTTACAAAAATCTGTCGTAGAAAATATGCTGCCCGTGACGCTACTTGTGGTGGTTAGCAATACGTAATGGTAATCGGAAATGTACTTAGCTCAAACTCACGGCTAGTTTCTATTTACTAGTAATAACACAGCACGTTAGCCAACGTAATCTTAATGTAACAAGTATTCTATACAATGTGTTTATCCACGCAGTAGGACAGTAATGGCACAAAATGTTCTGTTGTGAATTGAAATCACTACATTCACAGATTCTTTTAATGAATCAGTCGAAGCAGACAAAGTTCGCCTCCGGTGAATCACACCAGATGAGGGCAAATAGGTAACGCAGTACCCTCCAAACCTGTAAAGCAGTGTGTTCCAGTGAGTAAGTTCAGTTAAATTGCAAAACTATGGGGGAGTTGTATACTAAAGGGTCAAGTACAGAAGTAAGACGTCAGAAACATATGAAAGGAATTTTCCGACAAATTCCACAACGTTGCGGTACACTCAGGGTGAATATGAATAATGAACGAATGATCCAATACCCGAGGACTAGTTTCTTCTGTCGCCGATTCTCGTTAACTCCATTACGATTCGTCCTTCCGACGACGAGTTTGTGGATTCGAAATGCAACACAAAAAACGACAGTTAGGTAGCGACGTGCCAAAACGCCTCTCTCGAAAACAGTGTGCACAGGTAATTCATTTTTGGCGTCTTTGGCGGATACCACTTCGAACGACCCATAACAGAAAAAATAACAGAAATCTTGTACTGTTCGCTTTTTGGGAATTCGAATATCCTTCAACATTTTGCTTGAGCCGAACTCCTTCGAGTAACTGATAAGAAGACCTCAAACTGATTGCAGTAAACAGCTGTTGTAAGACTAGAACCACACATTTGTAGATGTATAACATCACTGGCTGATTATATTGGTTCATACAAAGACATGTAAGCTGACTGCTGTAACACAAAACAACGAACGGGATGAATGACGAAAGGTGCAACATTGAAGCTGTCCATCCACTCCTGCTGCGGTATCTTAACTCTAGTTCCAAACTGGTCCCTCGCTGAATCGCCTGTTGTGTCGGGGCTGGGATAAGCAAGGAATCACGTAGATTCTCACTACAAATTCTTCTGCTGCACTTGAACTGAACACCCTGTTCATTCATGGCACTTACTAGTTAAGCTTGCACTAGCTATTTTCTTGTGTCCGGGCTTCCAAGTAGTATCTCAGCCGCAAACATCATGAATATTCAAAACAGCAGCAATTCCATAGTGCATCAGCAGTCTAGAAGTGTAAACTGGGTGGCCCTATCTTCTGTACGCAACAGGGTGTACAGACCAAAACGTACTACTTCTGACTCCCGTACTGTTCTTTTAACTGTGGATCTTCGGTCTCTCCCGACACTCATTTCTAGTAATTAATCTGCAAGAACCATAGCAAATATAGCTAATCGTAGCGGTACTGTGCCGGTAAGTCCCGTCTGTTACCTCCCAGCTTCAGGATTTCTTCGTTCCTTGCTTAGACCTACAATGCAAATTAATATAGATGATTTTGATGTTCACGCTCTGAAACAGGTGGGTTAACGGGCCGTTCTCACGTGGATGTTAGATCCACTGATTGTCGACACTGGTTACATTGCAGATACCAGAACCCAGATCCGTAGTCAACGTATAGAACTGACGGTCCCCGTACTATCTACTTGATACTAGCGATGCACTTTGGGCGACTCAACGGCCGCTGCTACTTCTCACGCGGAAGCAGTTGCGATGCTCATCACAACGGCTACAGCCGCATACGTTAAATGAAACTCCTTCAGCTGTAGAATCTGTGCAGTCCGCTTTGTAGGATCTGTTGAGGTGAGCTCATCAGAAACCTTGTAATGTTGTTTTCTTAAACTCCCGATGGCTGCAGTGATGTCGGTGTGAAGAACAAATTTTACTTGGATCTGGCAACTCCTCTCGTACCGACAAGTGGTTTTGATTTTCACGCTGGTCGAAGATATGAACAAGCAGATCGACCGCCTTAGTGAGGCCAAATCCCGTTTGAGTGGTAGACTTGGGTTGGTATCACACCGTTCGGATGAGCACAAGCTACTTTCAATAGATACTGGCTCCAGACATTGTGTACAATATGATTACACCTGATGCTCTTATTCTCCGAACTAAACCCAGTATCTGATATACCACTTAGCTCTTAATTATAGGTGGTGGGTCTTCATTCAGCATTATTTTTCTTACTTGTACGCATGTCTGAATTCAGTTCATGTGTTTTTATGTTGCTGTTTTTGTTGTTATATTCGTTTTTCAGCGATTGTGAGGATGGGCTGATGAAAAGAGTTAAGGGAATGAAATCCGCTTTTTCTTCGAGGAACATCAGCACACTTTTCAAGCTCGTTCGTAATATTGGAGAAGTCCTTCGTTCTGTGAAAGAACATATCAACGAGTCGGATATCACACTCATCCGTAATAATTCTTGAAGCTTTGGTATAATACCATGAGGATCAGAGTGCTTTGTAGCACGCTGATTGGTATGTTCAAAAACCACTGAATAAAACCGTAGTCTACTATTGCGCCTCAACTCTCAAACGCTGCTGGCCAAAACGACTTCAAGCATGCAATTTCTATAGATATATACCAGCTCACTCAACTCTGGAATCAGCGTCTTCGGTTTGACTCCTCTCGGCAAGCGCTCACAATCTCCGCGTACCGTTGATCACGCTGTTGATTGACCAACCTCTCTGCGGGCAACAAATACTCCAGTCACGAGTATGATTTCATTCGGTAGCGCACTTTCTTGTATTGGTTCCGACAATGCGTCAAATATCTCAGTATTTCAGCCATCGGCATGCACAGTGGTAACGCTGAACCCTTACAGTCGAAGTGTCCAGCGCAAAAGTCTTTACCATTTGGGGTATCGGGAGCACGTCACTGATTGTCACTCATTTCAGTTCTCTGAAGTCGACACAAAGTCGGTAGGTCTCATCCAATTTCCTAGTCATCAGGGCCAGCAATGAAAACGAGCTGCTTGCCCGTTGGTTTGATTTCGTTGAACTACGGCTCATCCTGTCGTCAACGATTGACGTTTATACCGAATTACGCGTAATATGATGATTCACTATATACCTTTCCTAATAACCAACGGCAAGGGAGATTATTTATTTTCGAAACGGTTAATGAGACAGCGCTCGTAAAGATTGGATTTAATACGGTGCCAAGTGAATACATACAAAAGAAAAGAAAATCCCTCATCTCGAGTGTGACAAATCCCTAGAGATCGTACAAAGAATGTGCTCGTACCACAGAATCCACAATCCACGTTGTCCGCAATCCACTCGTTTTGAGCTTCTGAACATATGTTACAGCCACACTGAGGTATTCTGCCAGTCGGTGGAACAATCTCGCCTCCGACGCGGTTACCCATTATATTGAAAAGCTGTCACCGTTTTGGCGATTTGAACCATGAAAGCTTTCGTAGCTTCTCCTTCGACAAGTCCAAACTTTCCGGAGTCTTTTAATAGACAATTCACTTTGTCTTCATAATCCCGTCGGTTAAACACAACCATGGCTTTGTCTTTATCTGCGATTAGGATGACGATCTGGTCGTTTGTCTTAAATGTGTTTAGCACTTTATTCTCAATAGCTGATAAGATATTTGAACAAGGCGGTGGTAGATGCTAGCATTTCGTATTGCCTCCTCAGTACCAAATAACAGTAACCAGGACTATATATATATA